>ML369194.1:89577-102358 GCA_005239525.1 Nicotiana knightiana
GAATTTGTTCGATGCGATCGTTCTGCTCCTTCATCTGTTTCTGCATGGTTAGCAGTAAATTTTGTAATTCTGAGTTATTAGATATACCTGGTCTCGTTTCGAGAGATTCATTAGGAGTATATCCTCTTCCTGAGTTTGCCAACCCATATTGAGGATTTTCCATGGGGATGGTGTTATTAGGGGGTGGCGTCGACGATGTAGGTAACGCTGTCGGTAATCCTCTCGCAAATTCTTGCAAAGCTTGGCTCACATACTTTGCAATCATTTGCTTTACACGATCTTGTTCCACAGTTTGATCATTATCACCATGGTTGTTATTGGATCTTTCTGGGGATTGTTCCCTCGAACCACGTGGGGTTCCTGAAGGCGATGGAACTGGGGTTCCACTCCTTTGCTGGTTGTTGTCGTTGGAGTTTGACATAATTCAGAGGATATCACTTGAAAAGTAAACAAAGATTATCAGATTCCCTGTAACGTAACCAATTTGTTTAACCAAAGAATTAGACCCTTTGACTAAAGCTTATTTTTTAAGATGAATACGGGTTACTGATAATCAAGGTAATGGAGAAAAATGAATAATAGACAATATTGCAGAAATATAGAAAATTGAAGTTGATTGTATTCGAGAATCAGATGCCTTTACAAGATGTATCCCCTCCCTTATATAGGAGATTCTTATAACGTACTACTCTTGCTATGGTTACTCATTAATGACTAATTATGACATTAATGAGGCATTATAAAGGATAACGGTAATTGGGGTTCGGTTACATAATGTTCGAGTAATCAATTGTGGGTCCTTGAATCTTCCCGTAGCTTTGTCTAGATTCATTCTGACCGTGCCTCTCTCCCGTTTTGATCAAGTTGAGTTTCCCATGGCTGATAAGTTCATGGGTTTACTGAACCGTGCCTCTTTGTACTGTACCTATTCAAAGAATCACATTCAGGTGTCGCGTTTTCCTATATCCACGTGACTGGCTGAGTTGTCAAAAGCTGGCTTACGTGTAAAACTATTTTTTACCAATACATACACACCACTATGGATCAGGTTGTACGACCTCGCATAATCGTGCGTTATATCGCTAACAGTCCGAATATTTGCGAGATTTTTCCTTCTACTGTTGCCTGGAATTTTACATGGCATTCCTTATCCGTTTGATACTGACACTTGATATATTTGAGCTGTCGAGATAGAGTACGAGATTGAGAAATTTATATCTTTAAAAGAAATTTTGGAAGATTATGTAAATTACAGTCTTACCTCATTATTATTGTTGTGCTTCATATCCCTTTTATGATTTATCATACTACTTTATTGGATCTCTAGTAAGTGTCGGTATGGACCCCTCGTCACTACTTTTTCGGGGTTAGGCTAGATACTTACTGGGTACGTGTTGATTTATGTACTCGTGCTACACTTCTGCACTAAATGTGCAGTATCTGACATGTTCATTTGGTGGTCATCTTGGCCCGTAGGCGCATTTGTTGAGGAGACTTTTGGTGAGCTGCATTCCAGGCTACGTATCACAGCCCACATAGTCTCCATGCATCGTACTATTTGCTCTATCTTGTCTTATTTACATTTCGGACAGATCATTACTAGAAAAACTGTGTAAATTCATCCACCAAAACCGACCGAAATCGATCGGAAATTGATAAAAATCGACCGATACCGAGTTTTGGGAATACTCTAGTGATTGTTATAGTTCGGTTGAATATTGTCATCTTTTATTTTATATCATAATAATATTTTAAGTATTCATGATTTTTAAACGCATTGAGTCCTTTACTTAATAAGGCTTATGATTTTAAAAATAAAAAATAAATAATTAAGTTGATAGTTCACCGTTGATTTGCCTAAAGCCGATGTCGGGTGCCATCACGAGTTATATTGAGTTTTGGATCGTGACGACGAAAGATAGACATCAAGATAATGGTCAAAATTAGTGATAAGTTGCAGAAGTAGTTTGTATTAAAGGTGGAATTTATAAGCAGGCAAAGCAAGTGGTAGCTGGCCAAATTGTTGGAGAAGAAATCGCAGGTACACACAGTGCAGCGCAGGATATGTAGTAATACTTGTAGTTAGGTCACCTCCCAATTTTCTCTTGCGAGTTTACAAAGGCAAGGTTCGTGCACTTTGAATTGGGAATAAACACCGTTGACTGCCTTCTTTTCATTTGAACTTCTTATGGCATGCCAAAGTTGACACACTCCACCACGTGGATATTATTTTATAGATTTCTTTCTTATATACTACTATTTTATTAAATCTTTTTAGTGACAATATCTTTCATTTTCATATACTGCTATTTCTAATAAATCTTTTAAGTGACAATATCTTTTTTAGACGCAAACCTCTTTCTCAGATTCCATACTTTGGAAAGGGAAAAATCAGGTGTAATTTTATTGACTCCAACAAGTTGTCTCCCTTTTCCTTTTTTTTTTTTTTTTTTTTTTTTTTTTCTGAAGTTAAAAACTCATCTTTAGAATAGTCTTTACTTGCAGAGAGTAGCAGTTTGTTCTCTTCTTTCTATAACTGTGTATTTTTTGCTTATTATGATAAGATAAATACCTTATTATCATGTCACCTCCCTTTTGGAGGATAGCAGAAAATATACTCCATCCATTTTAATTTATGTAAATTTATTTGATTGGACACGAAATTTAAAAAAAAGAAATTTTTTTTAATTTATTGTGCAAAATGCAGTACATATATTTTGTGTGCTTATAAATTATTGTATAAAGATAAATTATTTTTAATTAAAAAAAAAGTCATTATTTTTAGCACGAACTAAAAGTAAAATAAATTCACATAAATTGAAACGACCAAGTATAGATTTGCATCTCATAGATACCAGTAGCTGCGATGATTAAAGCACTCTGGGGCAATCTGCTAATCTTGATTAACCAACAAGTCACGTCCTTAACAGACTATGAAAAGGCCAAATCAAATAAAATGGGATTCCCCTTGATTTTATTCGGTCAGTGGACACGCCACAAAGAATTATAGACGTTAATTAAACAAAAATAAAAAAACAATTACGAAACGAGAAATTAACAATTAGTCTATGAGGCCTAACCGAATGACAAGCGTCATTATGTTCGACACGCTATACGATAAGACCACACGTGACCAAATCAAACAACCTTCGCTATCTTTAATGAATTTAATTAAAACCTTTATCATCCCACATTTGCTACTATCAACTACCGTCTCATCAATTGCCTTTTTTTCCTCCTCCTTCCTTTTTGGCAATCTGACACCCAATGTAGAGAACAACACTCACACATGGTGACAACAACCTTAGATTTTACGGAGAAAATTATAATATAGTCGTCCCAGGGATTGAGGTGTCTCAGACTGACCTCGAGGGAATACCAATTGCAAATTCTATTGATGTCAGTTCACATATCGTCCTAAATGCAAATCTGGGCACTGATCCCGAAGGTAGCGTACGCAAGGAAGGTCGATCAGGGGGTCGAGGTACGCAGTGCGGAGAAGACGGTGGAGTCAGCCTTCAATTGATATTTGAAATGCTACAGGCGCTATAGCACAACTACAAAATCAGCACCGAGCACCAAGTGGGATCGAACCCGAACCCTCACCAGAAGCTGTTCACAGGGCCAAACCTGTACCAGAGAGATCGAACACCAATGAATCGGGGACTGATCCCGCCATTATGAAAATGCTCGAGGAGCTCACTAAACGGATTGAATCAGGTGAAAGAAAATCAAGGTGAATGACAAAAAAATAGAAACATACAACTCCCGGGTTGACCAAATATCGGGGGCACCACCGATTCTAAAGAGTTTGGATTCGAAGAAGTTCGTGCAGAAGCCTTTCCCCCTAAGTGCGGCTCAGAAGTCCATTCCAAAGAAATTCCGCATGCTGGAAATTTCCAAATACAATAGGACCACTGACCCTAATGAGCATGTCACTTCGTATACATGCACAATAAAGGGGAATGACTTAGAAGATGATGAAATTGAATCCGTTCTACTGAAGAAATTATTAGAAACTTTATCGAAAGGAGCAATGATATGGTATCACAATCTGCCACCCAATTCTATCGATTCCTTTGCCATGCTTGCGAATTTCTTCGTGAAGGCAGACGCCGGAGAAATAAAGGTTTTGACTAGGAAGTCGGACCTCTTCAAAGTGAAACAGAAAGACAACGAAATGTTAAGGGAATTCGTATCTCAGTTCAGATGGAACACATGGACCTACCCCCAGTCACAGATGATTGGGCTGTTCAAGCCTTCACTCAAGGTTTGAACGAACAGAGTTCGATAGCATCACGAAAACTAAAGAAAAATTTAATTGAATATCCATCAGTGACCTAGGCCGATGTGCATAATCGGTACCAGTCAAAGATCAGGGTCGAGGATGATCAATTAGGGACCCCTTCCAGTTCCGTTTACCCAAACAGGCCCATCGACAGAGTTCAAAGGGACATCGACAAGGAACCCCGATCGAAAAGAGATCGGTATCAACCATACAACGCAAATCATAGAAACAACGGCCCAGGACGTAATCCAGTTTGAAATGATCGAAGAAATGATCGAGGGCAGAGCTCTCGAGGGCTCATGAGCCAAAGCGGCTCCGATAAACACATCGAGCCCACATAAGCACCACGATTATCAGAATACAACTTCAGCATCGACGCATCATGTATTGTATCAACCATTGGAAGAATAAAGGATACTAGATGGCCCATACCCCTACAGGCTGATCCATCTCAAAGGAACCCTAAACAAATATGCAAATACCATGGTACCCATGGTCATAGAACCGAAGACTGCAGACAACTAAGGGAGGAGGTGTCCCGTCTATTCAACGAGGGTCACCTTCGAGAATTCTTGAGCGATCGAGCTAAAAATCACTTCAGATACAAGGATGCGAACGGGAAAAATAAACAGGAAGAACCACAACACGTGATTCAGATGATAGTTGGTGGGGTCGACATACCACAAGGGCCCGTGTTCAAACGCATCAAGGTGCTGATCACCAGGGAGAAACGAACTCAAGACTGTGTACCGAAAGGCACCTTGTCGTTCAATGACGATGAATTAGAGGGGATCTCAGAACCCCAAAATGATGCATTGGTAATCTCTATTATTATGAAAAAAATTCAGGTTAAACATGTTTTAATTGATCTAGGGAGCTCCATTAATATTTTTTGATCGAGGGCCGTGGAGCAGTTCGGCCTACAGGATCAGATCGTGCCCGCAGCTCGGGTTCTCAATGGTTTCAACATGGCAAGTTAATCAACTAAAAGTGAAATCATCTTACCAGTAAATGTAGTCGGGACTATTCAAAAAACCAAGTTCCATGCGATCGAGGGCGATATGAGATACAACGCCCTACTTGGAAGACCATGGATTCATAATATGAGGGCGGTCCCATCAACCCTTCACCAAATTCTGAAATTCTCGATACCTAATGGAGTAAAAATGGTGTATGGGGAACAACATGCTACCAAAAAGATGTTCACGGTCGATGAAGTAATACCGGTATCGACGCTTTCATCAGCAAAGGGATCAGAGTCAAAGAAGGAGATTAAATAGCAGTCACAGGTACTAGCCTCGACCCAACCAGAGGAACGAGGGGTGGACGAGGATGACGAACATTGGATTCCCCGATCCTTCATAATTCTTGATGACTCCTACGGCACAAAATTAACAGTCAAAGAGCTGGAGCAAGTCATACTGATCGAGTACCTACCCGAGCGAAAGATATACCTGGGCACGGGGTTAACCCCCGAGCTCAGGGAAATACTCATTAAATTCGTTATTGATAATATGGACCGTGTTGTTTGGTCCAACCTTGATATGACAGGGATCCCACCGGAGATCACTACCCATCGATTGAGCTTGGACCTAAAGTTTCGTCCGATAAATAAAAAGAGAAGGCCCCAATCCGAGGTTAAACATGTATTCATCAAGGACGAGGTAACCAAACTTCTCAAAATGGGGACAGGGATCCCACCGGAGATCACTACCCATCGATTGAGCTTGGACCTAAAGTTCCGTCCGATAAATAAAGAGAGAAGGCCCCAATCCGAGGTTTAACATGTATTCATCAAGGACGAGGTAACCAAACTTCTCAAAATGGGGTCCATTCGGGAGGTAAAATATCCCAAATGGCTAGAAAAAGTAGTCGTAGTCCCTAAAAAAGGGAATAAACTTAGAATGTGCGTAGACTATAAGGATTTAAACAAAGCATGCCCAAAAGATTCCTTTCCTTTGTAGAATATCGATCGCATGATCGATGCCACGACCGTCCACGAAATCTTTAGCTTTCTTGATGCCTACCCCAGGTACAATCAAATACAAATGAACCCGGAGGATCAGGAAAAGATTTCGTTCATCACTAAGTACGACACCTATTGTTATAATATAATGCCGTTTGGACTATAAAATGCTGGTGCTACTTATCAATGCCTAGTAAATCGAATGTGCGAAGAACAGATAGGTAAATCAATGGAGGTTTATATTAAAGACATGCTAGTTAAGTCCTTGCGAGCATATGACCATTTGAAACATTTGCAGGCGTCACGACCCAAATTTCCCTCCGTTGGGTATCGTGATGGCACCTAGTCTTAGGGACTAGGTAAGCCTAACAGTTACTGAATAACAACAGTAATAAAAGAAGGCGATCAATCTCGATATAAAATCTCAACAGAATGTACAAACTTTCCCAAAACTGGTAGTACAAGTCATAAGCTCTACGAATCTTCTACAACTTCTAAGTACAACTGTTCGGAAGTAGATACAACAGTGTATGAATAATAAATACAAAGAAAGTGACTCCGACACCTGCGAACGCAGCAGCAGGTTACCTTGAGTCTCCTCGGCAATCATCCACACAGCTACTACAATATATACCTGGATCTGCACAAAAAAATATGCAGAAGTGAAGTATGAGCATACTACAGCGGTGCCCAGTAAGTATAAAGACTAACCTCGGTGGAGTAGTGACAAGGACTAGTCAAGACACCACTGGTCTACAAAATAAATAACATGAATATAGAAATGATCGAATGTTACATCTATCTAAGACTTCTCAGGATATTCCACAACAATGACAATATAAAGCGGAAGGAAATTACAGAAATCAATCACGAAACAGCACAAAATACACAGAAAGATGGACAACAAAACAAGCCGAATCTAAAGGAAACAAAATAAAATAGAGAACACCGATAACTCAACTCCACATCGGTTTGTTCACATCGGGCCTTAGCTATTAAAATCCATAACTGGTATAAATATTTAAACAACAGTTCATTTTGAAAAAGTTTTGCAAATAAAATTATTTTAGTATGGAAGAGTTTACTTTGAAAGCATACTTTCTCCAAAAGTAGCTATAAATATAATTTATAGAAAGAATTACGTAAAACATAGTTTCTTTCAAACTACGAAGCTTTCGAAAGAGGCTTTCCCAATAAATGACTTCCAAATATAATTTTAGGCAAAACTAGTGCTTTTCAAATAAACCTTCGATGTAAAAGTCATTCAAATATAATTATTTCAAAACCATTTCTTTTTCAATAATACTTTTCAATAAAATCCTTTGATAAAAATCTCCTCAAGATTTATCCACCGGAACTCAGTCCGTCACTCAAAAATTTCCATGCCGTACAGGAGGAATATCAAATCTTGCCAATAAATGCAGTAAATAGCTAACAAGAACGAATGCATAAATACGGCACGGAATGTCCCCTCGTGCTAAATAACGTAAACACGACACAGAATGTCCCCTCGTGCTAAATAACATAAACACGGCACGGAATGTCCCCTCGTGCTAAATAACATAAACATGGCACGACATGTCCCCTTGTGCTAACATAACATAAACATGGCACAGAATGTTCCCTCGTGCTAAATAACATAAACATGACACAAAATTTTCCCTCGTTCTAAATAACATAAACATGGCACGGAATGTTCCCTCGTGCTAAATAACATAACAACAATTTAACAAAAGAAAATCAACAATAAGAACCATAAATCACAACACCCCGGCAAGGGAGTCAATGACGCAACAGTATCATCAACAGTATAAACAACAATAGAAATCATACCATCCTGACAAGGGAGTTACAATGAAAACAATAGAATTAACAACATAAACGGTAATAGAAACCATAACATCTCGGCAAGGGAGTCAAAAAAGCAAACAACATCATCAACAACAGAATAATAAGAGAAACCACAAGATCCCGACAAGGGAAACAACTATAACCAATCTCACCTAAACAGTTAACTTCACGGAATAAGCTCAACTTCAACAATGGCTCAGTAATAGGAAACATCAAGGAAATACCAATAACATAAATGTCTAACAATTAGACCTAAGTAGCACTTAAGGGAATAGTCATATAAATCACAATGTAAGACTCACGGGCATGCTTGACTCCAACGAATAAATGTTCCAACTACGGCTAGTTGACTATAAGGCAAGATGACACTAATTATAGTCAATTGGGCAAGCTAGGAAGAAAATATAGCATGATGATAAGAGAAGTAGAATATTCAGTTAAGTCAAGTAAAGTCAAATAGCCAACGAAGGAATCCAAAAGACAAGTAATTCTAATTTAAACAGGAAGGGATGAAATTAACAACCAAGGATTCAAATGTAACAATTACAAATCATACACAGGTAATACAAGAACCTACGAATCCTAAAAGGCCAATTTAATTACAAATAAGTCCGAGTACACACTCGTCACCTCGCTTACTCGGACTACAACCAACAAGGAAGACTCAATCCTAAGGGGTAGTTCCCCCACACAAGGTTAGGCAAGATACTTACCTCAAAGACGACAACTCGGTACTCAAAAAATAGACTTCTCAGGCGGGAAGGCATCCGGACGGCTCAAATTAACCTAAAACAACTTCAAAATACATATAAAACGTATAAGGAACTATTCCGAATAATAAAGTTTCAATCTTTACAAAATTATAAAAATCGACCCAAAAGTCGACCCCCGGGCCCGCACCTCGGAACCCGAAAAAGTTTTACAAATTTCGATTACCCATTCCGATACGAGTTCACCCATACTAAATTTATCCAATTCCGATAACATTTGGTCTTTCAAATCATGAATTTACATTTTAGAAGTTTTCTTTCAAAACCCACAATTCCCTCAACCCAAAACACAAATTAAATGATAAAAACAAGAACTAATTCATGAAATATAATTAATTTTAGTGGAAGAACACTTACCCATTCGATTTGTGTGAAAAACCCTCAAGGAATCACCCAAAATCGAGTTCTAGAAGTCAAAATATGTTTTAAATGGTGAAACCTCGATTTTGGAAAACTTATATTCTGCCAAGATGTTTAATGAATCGCGATCGCGAAACATTGATTGCGATCGCGGAGAAGAAAAGAAAGGCTGCCCAGGCTTAAAGTACTGCGATCGCGGGGGAAGTAATGCGATCGCGAAGAGGAACAATTGTCACTGGCCAAAACGCTTTATGTGAATGCGAAGGCACGTGTGAGATCGTGTATGAGAAGTTACCTGCTGCCCAAAATGCCACACTACGCGATTGCGAAGCGTGGAATGCGATCGCGTAGAAGAGATAACCGGATGCCCTGCTGGAACACTTTGCGATCGCGATGCTGTAGATGCGATCGCGATGAAGAAGAAAGTATACCTCTGCGATTGTGGTAGAGTATGCACGAACACATTGAAGGAAAGTCTGGGCTGCTCAAAGAGACACTATGCGATCGCGACTACTCCTATGCGATCGCATAGAAGGAAACCAGAATGCAGGTTCAGCAGTTCAAAATAGGGAAAATGGACCCGAAACCCATCCGAAACACACCCGAGAACGCGGGACTCAAAACCAAATATACACACAACCTCAAAAACATCCTACGGAATTATTCAAGTAATCAAAACACCAAAATAACATCATAAACATCGAATTAAACCTCAAAATCAATGAAATTTCTCAAAACTTCTTTAAACATCAAATTTTGCATTTTTTGACCCGAATCACGTCAAACTAAGTCCATTTATTACCAAACTTCACAGATAACACATATAAATCATATCGAACCTGTACCAGGCTCCGGAACGAAGATACAAGCCCGATACCACATGTTTCACATCAAATTTTCAAAAACCTTTATATTTTTCAGAAAACAATTTTCTTTAAAAATTAATTTCTCGTACTTGGGACCTCGGAATTCGATTCTGGGCATACGCCCAAGTTCCATATTTTCCTACGGACCCTCCGGGACCGTCAAATCACGGGTTCGGGTCCGTTTACCAAAAATGTTGACCGAAGTCAACTTTATTCAAATTTCTAANTGTTTTCACAACCTCAGAACATAGAATTAGCTAGAAAAATACCGGATGACCTTTTGGGTCAGCACATATTCCCCCTCTTAAACAAACGTTCGTCCTCGAACGTGCCAAGATTCACCTTGAACTCATCCAATCGCTGATGGTATACTTCCAACACATATCCGCGGGTGATCCCACGTCACCCCAACCCACATAAGCCCGATGAAACAATCACAACCGCAATATAGCCTTCACATCACCACCGATAAACCTCATACCTCTACTTCTCACCCTCTTCTCATTTACAAAAGACCCGATTCTAAATCCATATCTGGAATTAGCCTCAATCAGCTGCATCAACTCATTACTACACCCCCAAGGCACGACCACACAACATAGTACATCACTCATAGGCTCATATAACACTTTTGATCACAATAGCTGCCCAAAATCAACTCGACATTGGCAATTAGCCCCACATCTGAAAGAACTCTGTTCCCAAACCCCATAACACTGATAATGATGCAATGAACACGAAGTCTTCATTATTAAACACCCGAATCACCAAGACACAACTAACACCATCGGGCACACATCCCGGAACTAAACTAAAGAAACACATAACGAAATGACTGAATATGAAAATAGAAACATATAAAGGAACTATCAAACAAGTCCTTAGGTACAACTCTCCATCAATACCAACTTACTAAAAGCAATATAACAAGGAAGAAGCAAAGCATATGAACAAATCACAAGGATTCCATCCTGATAAGATTCCACCGCGGTACTCAGCCCGGTCCAAACATATCGAATTCCCAAATATCACGAGGACCTCGCCCTCAACTCTGATTCTTATACCGAAAATATATCATACCAATTGAAATTCCTCCGCTAATTCATCTCAGCTGATAAAATCATAACGCTAGCTGATCTCACATCTCGGTGGAATATCAAATCACAACTCGTAAGCAAAATATTTAGGAAAATCACATAAAGCTTACCACGAAGAACAACAAGGACTCACTTCAAGTATCACCATTATCAAAAATGAAATAAACAACGATAGACACGGGCTACTAATAATAGAATCTCCCAACAGGAGCAAACACAAAATGGAGTCCAAAACATGGAACTCACTCATAAATGAAACAACAAATAAGGGAACTCGTCCCGACCAGCAGAACTATAATGAAATACAATTGGTGCCCCTCTGGAACACATCAAAACATACCTGTGTGATAATATCTGGCACATCGGCCTCCGGCCTACCATATGTGATCACGCTCAACTATGTCTTATAAAAAGACTAAACGGGCATTGCAAATATAAATTTGGGGTATTACACCCAAAGTCGATCCCACAGAGAATTGAACGTATCAATTGAGTTTATAAAATACTAAACTAATGTTTAATCAATTTTCTTAAGACTTTTGAATATCAATTGGTGATGTTTAATTAACTCTACGAACAAGATAATAAACTAATAATTGACTAACAAATTAATGTAAACAATGATAATAAAGACCTAAGGTTATGGTTTCCCCCGTTGGTGAATTCTTTCTCCGATACTTATTATAGATTAATTAATCGTCTCAATCAATCATGAACTCTCTATCTACCATAAATCTCTCTCGAGTAATTATGATAATTTACTAGACGCACTCTCTCAAGTTACGCTAGCTAGATCGCAATACAGTTCACTTTAGATTGCACCCGAGGTATCGTTATCTCTAATCCAACCTCTAAACCCTCGGTTATGACTTTCGTCTATACTCTGGGAGTGGTGTTGTTCAAACAATTACCTAAATATGCACTCTCTCTCAAGTAGATACATACTAAATAGGCACAGCTAATTGATGGCCATTCAATTAACTACAATAAGAACGTAGTTGAACAAATAGAGAATAATCAATCAAAATATATTAATATCAAACGAAGTTCATCCCCAACGGGTTCTACCAAAACCCTAGATTAAAACTTAGCTACTCATGTTTAAACTAAACAAAACTACAAACAATTGCATAATTGAAATATAAAGTAAGAAATACTAGATTGTAGAAATCGTGTTCTTGCTCTTCAATGGAATTTTCTTCTTGTCTACTGTTAATCCACGAAATTCCTCCCTTAATTGTGTTTTAGGAGTCTATTTATAGGTTTAGGGCGAACCCTAACCGTGTAGGAGACTTCTATTTCACTTGGGAAACACTTAAACTCGTCAAACTCGGACATTGGCGAAACTGGAGACCCCTGGCGTTTGGGCTCTAACGCCCCCCTAACGCCAGGGGGGGCCTGGAGTTATGGCCCTAACGCCACCTAACACTAGGGGGGTCAGGCTTTATGGGGCAAATGCCCCCCTAACGCCAGGGGGTGCCAGGATTTAGGGGGCAAACGCCCGGCTATCGCCCGGGCGAATCCTTTTGCGTATTTTCGACGTATTTGCATCCCTTTAGCTCCGTTTCCATTTCCAATTCACC
>ML369195.1:0-61327 GCA_005239525.1 Nicotiana knightiana
GGTGTTTGGGTGGTCTTTTTTTTTATTTTTTCCCGTTTTTATTTTTTATTATTATTTTTTTTTTTTTTATTATTATTATTATTTCTATTTAAATTTATTTTTCTTAACTAATTTTTTTTTTTATTGAATAAAAGAAGATAAGATACATATGTGTACATATATATATATATATTTATTCTTCTATTTAAACATAGAAAAAATCTTATATTCTAAGAATGTGAATATTTTTGTTGTTTTTAATTTTCTTAAATAGAATCTATTAAGAGTAAGATAAAAATTTAACATATTAAGATTAGATATAACCTTAATATTTATAGCAAAATAGTATAGAATTTGGGTGTGGTCAAAAAATAGTTGTTCACACATAATCCTATGACGGTTGGAGAATGTTCTTCGATGGAGCAGCAAACTTCAATGGAATTGGCATTGGAGCAGTCCTAATATCAGAAACCGGTCAGCATTATCCAGTATCTACCAAACTCAGATTACCCTGCACCAACAATATGGCAGAGTATGAAGCATGTATCTTAGGGCTCAACATGGCCATTGACATGAACGTCAAGGAGTTATTAGTGATTGGTGACTCAGATTTGCCGGTACATCAGGTACAAGGAGAGTGGGCTACCAAGAATTCCAAGATACTGTCGTATCTGCACCACATACGGGAATTAAGAAAGAGGTTCACGAAGATAGAATTTCGGCATGTCCCCAGAATCCAGAATGAGTTTGCCGATGAATTGGCTACTTTTTCCTCAATGATCTAACACCAGGACAATAATTTCATAGATCCTATTCCCGTAAAGATCCATAATCAGCTAGCTTATTGTGCCCATGTCGAAGAGGAAGCAGACAGAAATCCTTGGTTTCATGACATCAAGGAGTATTTGGCAAAAGGAGATTACCCAGAGCTTGCGAATCCCACTCAGAAATGCACACTTGAAGACTATCCAACAACTTCTTTGACAGCGGAGGAATCCTATAAGGAGGACTCCCGATTTGGATTATTATGTTGTGTCGACGCAAAGGAAGCATCCAAGCTGCTAGAGGAGATTCATGCTGGGACTTGTGGCCCGCATATGAACGGTTTTGTTCTGGCAAAGAAGATACTCCGAGATGGTTACTTTTGGATGACTATGGAAACGGACTGTATCCAGTATGTCCGGAAAATCCACCATTATCAGATAGATATGATAAAGATACCTCCAAACGAGCTCAATGCAACAAGCTCACCATAGCCGTTAGTCGCCGGGGGCATGCACGTTATTGGACCAATCGAGCCTACCGCCTCCAACGGACTGTAAAGACCCGTAAAATTTTATGGCTAAAATAATGCCCAAATAGGTCCACGTGTTGTTATAACTGTATAAATTCTTAAAATGGACCCTTTTTGAGTAAAAATTACCCCGGGACTTAAGAGATATGATTTTCCAGATTTGCGCAGGTCTGCGAGCCACTATGCCATAGCAGATCAGGTATGCAGACCGTATAGTGGTCGCATACCTAGACAGTTTGTTGTCCATTTTGAGGATAGCTATGCAACCTAGAATGCGATCGCATTTCACGAATGCGGGACACATAGTTATTGCATTCTTGCACCTTGACTTTTGTAGAGGGAGTTATGCGACGCACTATGCGATCGCATAACAGGTATGCGGACCGCATAGTGGTCTACTTTTCTTTTTGGCCCATTTGAGGGCCAATTATGCGATAGGAATGTGGACCGCATAGCAGGAATGCGATCACATTCACTGTTAAATTTCTAATTTTATACCCGACCCCCAGTTCATTAAAACACTACCCCTTTCATTTTAAGCTCATTTTCTAATAAATTAGAGAGAGGAGAGAGTGGGTTCTAGAGAGGGAGAGTTCCAACTTCATCAAATTTGTTCCTCCGTCACTACTCAGGCCTGGAATTGATCAAGTAGGACACCATTTTCTTCACTACAAGAGGTAAGCTTCCACCTCATCAACCTTAATTTCCAGATTTTTGTAAAAATGAAACATAGTTGGGTGAGTTCATGAAGATGGGGGTAGGAGTCTTGCATGCATGTAACCAACTAGTCATAATCTAGTAAAAGGAAATGGGTTAGAGTAATCTTTCACTAAAAAGAGGCCATTTAATCTAAAGGAACACCTAGTGTTTGATAGAATGCTCAAGTGAGTTCAAGACATGATAATTACTCCTAATTCTAAGTTCAATTATGCCACATTGTGAACTAGATTGAAGGTGCTATAAGGTCCGGTGAATTGTGATAGAAAATTAAAGGGGAACTCCGATTCAAGGTATTTATGGCTAACTTTAATCCTTGTAGAGTCATATGTTGGTGTCCAAGTACCCGGTATGCAATTCTTGCTTGAGCATATGTGAATTGATTTCCCTGATATGTCGAGGTGTAAGACTTCGTTCTTTGAATTTCTTAGTCGATTACCAGGTTAGATGAGCTTGCGAAAAGGTGATTCTTTGTGCTTATTCTATATGTGCAAAGCTCGTTAAATGTTGAATACATCGGTATGAGAGGATGTGTTGCAAAACGAAAGAAATGATAATGAAACAAAGTGTTGAATGTATCTAAGTGCTAAATGTTGTGTCGTAAATAATGGAAAAGAAATGGGGATAAACTAATTGAGCTATGTGTTGATGGAATACCGCATATGACTCACTGTTTGATAAAGATTTCTGGGATCGGGTTGCACGCCGCAACACGAAGGAATAAGGGTGGAGATGTAATAAGGGTGAGATGAGGATGCACGGTGGGATCAGGTTGCGCGCCGCAACAGATGAGCAATTGAAACAAGTAACTGTGAAATCTTCATTTGTTGTTTTCTGTATACTATGTGGTACTTGTGTGGTTACCCTGACTATTTTTTTTCTAATTGTGTATTATTTGATTCTACTTTGAATAAACTTTGTTTATACATACTAGTACTATTCAATGGTACTAACGCCCATTTTTGCCGGGTGCGCTACATCTTCTATATGGATGTAGGTGGTTCTATAGCAGGTAGCTCGGTTCGCCGTTAGTGGTTCCTCCTCTTCATCTCTCTAGCAGTTCTGGTGAGCCCTATTTTCTCTCGGGGCCGTGTGTAGTCTATATCATCTCTTTTGTATATTTTATGTCTTTTAAGGTATAGCCGGGGCCTTATTGCCGGCAAGTATTGTGTAACCCCTAGTATTCTTAGAGGCTCCATAGACATGATGTGGGTTGTACATATATGTAATTTGGGCAGTAAATGTGTTTACTAGTAATCGTGGTCCGAATCGGAATTATTTTATGTTTTGTGATTATCAAATGTTGAAATGACAAAGGATGAAATGAACTCAAGTAGTAGATTCATGTTTGAACTCTAAATTGATAATTCATGTGGAATAAGGTATAATGTAAACACGGAGTAATGCGTTGGGCAGGAAAGGCAATCCAGGTCCACTTGACCGGGATCACCCGGTTAGGCGCCGGTTTCGTCCCTCAGTTTTGGGGCGTGACAAACTTGGTATCAGAGCCTAAGGTTTTAAAAGTGTCCTAGGATGTCTCAGAGCCGTGTCTAGTAGAGCCCTTCTTATCGGTGTGTTGTCGACCACATCTTTAATTAGGGGGCTGCATGGACATTTAGGAAAATACCCTTTCATTGTTACTCTGTATTGTGCGATGAAGTGGAAGATCAAAACATCTTTATCTAACTCGTGCATTGTTCCAATTTTCAGTAAATGGCACCCAAGAAAAGAGCTCGGCTCGGCCCAGAGGCCAATGCCACCTTAGGAGTGGCCGTGAATTCTTTATCTGATGGTGCGGGTGAGAATGATTCCCCGAACCTGAATCTGCCTGACTCCTCCACTCCAGGCCAGTCTATTCTTATTCCTATTCCTGCTCCAGCGGAGGGTGCTACAGTCCCTCCCGCTGATGTTCCTGATCCTTCCTCAGCCTAGCTTCCAGTCCCGATATTTCTGATGGGGACTTCAGGGGAGCTATTCAGATGTTGACTCAGCTAGTGGCCTCCTAGGCCCAAAGATCACATGCTGCCTCTACATCCTCTAGCGAGCAAGGGGATTCTTCAGGTTCCAGGTTCAACCAGTTTTTGCGGTTAGCCCCTCCAGAGTTCACAGGCACCGGCCCAGAGGCAGATCCTCAGGATTTTATAGATGAAATGTACAAGAATCTCCGGGTTATGAAGGATACAGAGACAGAGGGGGTTGAGTTGGCTTCCTATCGGTTAAAGGGAGCAGCGTATTCGTGGTTTGAGATGTGGGAGAGCTCCCGCAGGGAGGGGAGCCCTCCAGCAAAGTGGGATGAGTTTTTTGATGCCTTCATGGATCATTTATTGTCTGCCAGGACTATGGCAGCACGTGCTGCAGAGTTTGAGCTCCTTAAGCAGGGCAACATCAGTGTGTAGGAGTACCAAATGGAGTTCGTGCACCTGTCTAAATATGCCATCCACATGATCCCGACTATGGAGGCCAGAGTTCGACGGTTTGTTCAGGGCCTTGGTCCCTTGGTTGTTAATGAAGTTGCTACAGCTGCCGTGCATTCGGATATGAATTATGGGAAGATCGTGGGGTTCGCTCAGGCCACAGAGGCTCAGAAGTTTAAGAGAAGGATGGAGAGAGAGTGTGGTAGTAGGGCTTGATCAGCGGGCAACCCTGGGAGTTCAGTTGCAGGTGGGAGATCAGCCCTTGGGAGAGGGTCATCAGGGCCATCCCAGTCCTATGCTCAGTCCTCAGCCAATGCCCCGTCATCAAGGCATAGTTATCGGCGGGGAAGTCACTTTGGACCAGGTTCATATAGCAGAAGGTTCCATCAATCGGGTCGTTCAGGTGGGAGGTTCCAGCAGCAGCGGAGGGCCCCATGCCCTAAGTGTGGGAGGTCTCATTCTGAGCCTTGTTACTTGGATATACCGGTGTGCTATAGATGCGGAGATAGAGGCCATATCCAGCGAGACTTTCACGCATCCAGTCAGGGCGTGGGTAGGGGTACTGCTCAGCCATCCAGCTCTTCAGCCGCTACATCTTCAGCACGCCCTCTAGCTCCAGCAGGGCGCGGTACAACTAAGAGTGGAGCCCGGGGTCGAGGGGGACCCAGTCGGTTCTATGCTTTGAGTGGTCGCCAGAGTGCGGAGTCTTCTCCAGATGTTGTCACAGGTATTCTGACTGTTCAGTAACATGATGTTTATGTTCTTATTGATCCCGGGTCTTCTTTGTCGTATGTTACTCCATTTATTGCTTCAAGTTTTGGGATAGAACCCGAACAGCTTCACGAGTCATTCTCTGTATCGACTCCGGTTGGTGATTCTATTACGGCTGTGTGATTCTATAGGAATTGTGCTATCACGATGCGTGGTCGGGATACCACGGCCGATCTTATTGAGTTAGCAATGGTAGATTTTGATATGGGGATGGATTGTCTCTATTCGTTCTTTGCTAAACTCGACTGCCGAACCAGGATTATTAGGCTTGAGTTTCCTAATGAATCAGTTATCGAGTGGGAGGGGAATAATGTTGTGCCAAGAGGTAGATTTATTTCCTACCTTAAAGCCTCAAAGATGATCAGAAAAGGGTGTATCTACCATTTGGTCCGGGTTGCGGACACCACTTCAAAGGTGCATGCTCCTGAATCTGTGCCTGATGTGAATGAATTTCTTGAAGTATTTTCGGACGAGCTTCCTGGGATTCCACCAGATAGAGAGATAGATTTCGGGATTGATGTATTGCCAGATACGCAACCAATATCCATTCCACCTTACCGAATGGCGCCAGCAGAATTGAGAGAGTTAAAAGAGCAATTGAAAGATCTATTAGAAAAGTGTTTCATACGGCCAAGTGTGTCGCCTTGGGGTGCACCGGTTCTTTTTGTCAGAAAGAAAGAAGGATCGCTTCGGATGTGTATTGATTATCGTTAGCTCAACAAGGTCACCATCAAAAACAAATACCCATTGCCTCGGATAGATGATTTGTTCGACCAGTTGCAAGGTGCCAAGTGCTTCTCAAATATTGATTTACGGTCCAGGTATCACCAGTTAAAGATCAGGGAGCAGAATATTCCTAAGACTGCCTTCAGAACTCTATATGGGCACTTCAAATTTTTGGTAATGTATTTTGGGCTAACCAACGCCCCAGCCGCTTTTATGGATCTTATGAATCGGGTTTTCAAACCGTTTCTGGACTCCTTTGTGATTGTCTTCATTGACGATATCCTTGTTTATTCACGCAGTTAGGAAGATCATGCTACTCACCTTTGGGCAGTTTTGCAGACTCTTCGTCAGTATCAGTTGTATGCAAAGTTTTCAAAATGTGAATTTTGGCTAGAATCAGTCGCCTTTTTTGTGCCATGTTGTTTCCAGGGAAGAGATTTAGGTTGATCCCCAAAAGATTGCAGCGGTAAAGGATTGGCCTAGGACAACGACCCCGACAGAGATTCGTAGTTTCTTGGGTTTGGCAGGATATTATCGGAGGTTTGTGGAGGGATTCTCTACCCTCGCCTCCCCATTGACTAAGCTGACGCAGAAGGCGGTTGAGTTCCAGTGGTCCGATGCTTGTGAAAAGAGTTTTCAGGAATTGAAATTGAGATTGACTACGGCGCCTGTGTTGACCTTGCCAGAAGGTTCTGAAGGGTTTGTGGCATATTGTGATGCTTCAAGGGTTGGTTTGGGGTGTGTATTGATGCAATGCGGTAAGGTAATAGCATATGCTTCTAGGCAGCTCAAGAATCACGAAAAGAATTATCCAACGCATGATTTGGAGCTCGCGGTGGTTGTGTTTGCATTAAAGATCTGGCAGCATTATCTTTACGGGGTCCATGTGGACGTGTTCACAGACCACAAGAGTCTTCAATATTTATTGAAACAAAAGGAGTTGAACTTAAGGCAGCAGAGGTGGTTAGAATTGCTCAAGGATTATGATATGAATATTTTGTACCATCCAGGAAAGGCGAATGTGGTAGCCGACGCTCTTATCAGAAATCTATGGGTAGCTTGGCTCATTTGGAAGAAGGTAAGAGGCTTTTGGCTCGGGAGGTTTATTAGTTGACTAGCCTGGGTGTCTGTCTTTCGACCTCAGACGAAGGGGATGTCGTGGTGCGCAATGGAGCAGAATCTTCACTTGTAATGAAAATCAAGGAAAAGCAATTCAGATATCCAGCATTGTACAGTTGAGAGAGGCAATTCTGAATCATAAGACTACAGCATTTTCACTCGGCAATGATGACGGTGTTTTGAGGTGCCAAGGGAGGCTATATGTTCCGGACGGAATGATATTTGGGAAAGGGTAATGGTAGAGGCTCACAATTCTAGGTATTCAGTACACCTGGGTTCTACGAAGATGTATCATGATCTCAAAGAGATTTATTGATGGAATGGTATGAAGAGGGGTGTGGCGGGCTTTGTGGCTAGGTGTCCGAATTGTCAGCAAGTGAAGGCCGAACATCAAAGGCCCGGTGGGTTGACGCAGCTTATGGAAATACCAATGTGGAAATGGGAGATGATCAATATGGACTTTATGGTAGGGTTACCCCGCACTCAGCGCAAATCCGACTCAATTTGGGTGATAGTGGATCGACTCATGAAATCAGCTCACTTCTTGCCAGTCAAGTCCACCGATACTGCGGAAAAGTACGCTCAGTTATATATCAAGGAAATAGTTAGACTCCATGGCACTCCAATGTCTATTATCTCGGATCTAGGAGCCCAGTTCACATCTAACTTTTGGAAGAAATTTCAGCAAGGTTTGTGTACGCAGGTGAATCTCAGCACAGCATTCCACCCACAGACTGATGGGCAGGCAGAGCGGACCATTCAGACGCTTGAAGATATGTTACGTGCTTGTGTATTAGATTTCAATGGTAGCTGGGATGATCACTTGCAGCTTATAGAATTTGCTTATAATAACAGTTTCCATGCTAGTATTCAGATAACCCCATTTGAGGCGTTGTACGGAAGGAGGTGTAGGTCTTCGATTGGATGGTTCGAGGTTGGCGAGGCGAAACTGCTAGGACCAGATCTTGTGCACCAAGCTATGGAAAAAGTTGTCATTCAGGAAAGGATGAAGACTGCTCAGAGTCGTCAGAAATCCTACGCAGACGTTCGTCGAAGAGATTTGGAGTTTCAAGTAGATGATTGGGTATTCTTGAAGGTGTCCCCCATGAAAGGAGTGATGGGTTTTGGGAAGAAAGGGAAATTGAGCCCTATGTATGTCGGGTCGTACCGGATCGCTCAAAGTATAGGACAGGTGGCTTATAGGCTGGAATTTCCCCCTGAGATGTCATTAGTGCACCCAGTGGTTCATGTGTCCATGTTGAAGAAGGTGATTGGGGATCCATCCGCTATTGTGACGGTTGAGACGGTTGAAATTAATGAAGGTTATGAAGAGGTTCCAGTTGCTATTCTTGATAGGCAAGTCCTTAGGTTGAGGAACAAAGAGATTGCTTCTGTTAAAGTGTTATGGCGAAGTCAACAAGTCGAAGAAGCCACATGGGAAGCGGAGAATAAAATGAAAGAGAAATATCCCCACTTGTTTGAATAAGTTCGGTAGTGGTTTTGGAAGTTGTCATTCTTAAGCAATTATATATTGTGTTAAATTTTGTGCAAGAACACTCCACTCCCCTAATTACCCTACTATTGTGACTTCTCAAACTTTGTACCATAAATGTATATTTTTTTGTGATTAGTTGGATTATGTGCAACTTATTGAAATAGTTGAATTATGTGCAACTCATTGTAATAGTTGTATTATGTGCAAATTTGTGGAATTAACCGAACTATGTGAGGCTTATGGAAGTAATTGAATTATATGTAGCTTGTTGAAATGACCGGATTATGTGCAAGTTGATAGAGTAATTGGTAATGTGTGGAATTGGTTAAACATATGTTTCGGGGGCTCTCTGACAGGTAGATAGGCCTAATTACAAAGGAAACTCTGGCGAAATTCTCAGGAAATATCGGAGTTAGTAAAAAAATTTGGGGGTTGGCTTATTTTGTGCTTTTCCTACTCTAGTGATATTCCCCGATCCTCATTCGAGGACCAATGATTTTAAGTGGGGGAGAATGTAAAGACCCGTAAAATTTTATGGCTAAAAATAATGCCCAAATAAGTCCCCGTGTTTTTATAACTGTAGAAATTCTTAAAATGGACCCTTTTTGAGTAAAAAGTACCTCGGGACTTAAAAGATATGATTTTCCAGATTTGCGCAGGTCTGCGGTCCACTATGCGATCGCAGATCAGGTATGCGGACCGCATAGTGGTCGCAATCCTGGACAGTTTGCTGTCCATTTTGAGAATAGCTATGTGGCCTAGAATGCGATCGCATTTCACGAATGTGGGCCGCATAGTTGTCGCATTCTTGCACCTTGACTTTTGTGAAGGGAGTTATGCGACGCACTATGCGATCGCATAACAGGTATGCGGACCGCATAGTGGTCGCATACCTAGGCAGTCTACTTTTCTTTTTGACCCATTTGAGGGACAATTATGCGACAGGAATGCGGACCTCATAGCATTCCTGACCGCATTTCTGCTTCGGGACTATTAAATTTCTAATTTTATACCCGACCCCCTGTTCATTAAAACACATACCCCTGTCATTTTAAGCTCATTTTCTGATAAATTAGAGAGAGGAGAGAGTGGGTTCTAGAGAGAGAGGGTTCCAACTTCATCAAATTTGTTCCTCCATTACTACTCAGGCCTGGAATTGATCAAGTAGGACACCATTTTTTTCACTACAAGAGGTAAGCTTCCACCCCATCAACCTTAAATTCCAGTTTTTTGAAAAAATGAAACATGGTTGGGTGAGTTCATGAAGATGGGGTTAGGAGTCTTGCATGCATGTAACCAACTAGTCATAATATAGTAAAAGGAAATGGGTTAGAGTAATCTTTCACTAAAAAGAGGCCATTTAATCTAAAGGAACACCTAGTGTTTGATAGAATGCTCAAGTGAGTTCAAGACATGATCATTATTCCTAATTCTAAGTTCAATTATGCCAAATTGTGAACTAGATTGAAGGTGCTAGAAGGTCTAGTGAATTGTGGTAGAAAACTAAAGGGGAATTCCAATTCAAGGTATGTATGGCTAACTTTAATCCTTGTAGAGTCATATGTTGGTGTCAAGCACCCGGTATGAAATTCTTGCTTGAGCATATGTGAATTGATTTCCCTGCTATGTCGAGGTGTAAGACTTCGTTCTTTGAATTTCTTAGTCGATTACCATGTTAGATGAGCTTGCAAAAAGGTGATTCTTCATGCTTATTCTATATGTGCAAAGCTTGTTAAATGTTGAATACATCGATATGAGAGGATGTGCTGCAAAACGAAAGAAATGATAATGAAACAAAGTGTTGAATGTATCTAAGTGCTAAATGTTGTGTAGTAAATAATGGAAAAGAAACGGGGATAAACTAATTGAGTTATGTGTTGATGGCATACCATATATGACTCACTGTTTGATAAAAATTTCTGTTGCCTTGATTTCATGTGGTTACTTGGTTGTTGCGAATGAATATCCTTGACGATGAGAGTCTTTGTGATTGAATTGTTGGTTGATATTGCTATTGATTATATTGTTGAACGTATCAAAGTGCTAAAGGCTATGTAGCAAATGATGAAAGTAAATATGGGTTGATTTTATCGAGTTAAATGATTGTGGCCACACCATATATGAATTACTGATTGGTAAGGATCATTGTGCCTTGATTTCACATAGTTATTGGTTGATATGAACTTATGTTCTTCATGATAAAGATCCTTGTGATATAATTGTTGGTGGTTGTTAATGTGAAATGTGATTGTAAGGTGGGATCGGGTTGCATGCCGCAACAGAATTGTCAGGTGGGATCGGGTTGCACACCGCAACACGAAGTAATAAGGGTGGAGAGGTAATAAGGGTGAACTGTGATTGTACGGTTGGATCGGGTTGCGCGCCGCAACACGAAGTAATAAGGGTGGAGAGGTAATAAGTGTGAGATGAGAATTTACGTTGGGATCAGGTTGCGCGTCGCAACAGATGAGCAATTGAAACAAGTAACTGTGAAATCTTCATTTGTGGTTTTCTGTATACTTTGTGGTACTTGTGTGGTTACCCCGACTGTTTTTTTCTAATTGTGTACTATTTGATTCTACTTAGAATAAAATTTATTTATACATTCTAGTACTATTCAATGGTACTAACGTCCTTTTTGCCAGAGGCGCTACATCTTCTAATGGATGTAGGTGGTTCTATAGAAGGTAGCTCGGTTCGCCGTTAGTGGTGCCTCCTCTTATCTCTCTAGAAGTTCTGGTGAGCCCCATTTCCTCTCGGGGCTGTGTGTAGTCTATATCATCTCTTTTGTATATTTTATGTCTTTTAAGGTATAGCCGGGGCCTTGTTGCCGGCAAGTATTGTGTAAACCCCTAGTACTCTTAGAGGCTCCGTAGACATGATGTGGGTTGTACATATATGTAATTTGGGCAGTAAATGTGTTTACTAGTAATCGTGGTCCGAATTAGAATTATTGTATGTTTTGTGATTATCAAATGTTGAAATGATAAAGGATGAAATGAACTCAAGTAGTAGATTCATGTTTAAACTCTAAATTGCTAATTCATGTGGAGTAAGGAATAATGTAAACATGGGGTAACGCATTGGGCAGGAAAGGCAATCCAGGTCCCCTTTACCGAGATCACCGGTTAGGCGTCGGTCTCGTCCCTCGGTTTTGGGGCGTGACATGGACACAGGTTCATTCTGGTAGCCATCGACTATTTCACCAAATGGGTCGAAGCAGCATCCTACAAAGCAGTGACTAAGAAAGTCATGGAAGACTTTGTCCGCGGCCATATTGTTTGTTGATTCGGGATTCCTGAGTCAATCATCACCGACAATGGTTCCAATCTCAACAGTGACTTGATGAAAGCTATGTGTGAGGCTTTTAAGATCAAACACAAGAATTCCACAGCTTACAAACCTCAGATGAATGGAGTTGTAGAACCCGCCAACAAAAACATCAAGAAGATACTAAGAAAGATGATAAAAAGGCACAAGCAATGGCACGAGAAGTTATCATTTTCCTTATTGGGATATCGCACCACAGTTCGCACCTCAACAGGGGCAACTCCCTATATGCTAGTTTATGGTACTGAGGTTGTTATTCCTGCCGAAGTTGAGATTCCATCTCTAAGAATTATACAAGAAGTTGAGCACAGCGACGCAGAATGGGTAAAGAGCCGTTATGAGAATCTAGACCTCATAGACGAAAAGAGAATGAATGTAGTCTGTCATGGTCAACTCTATCAGAACATAATGACCCGAGCCTTCAACAAGAGAGTCAAGCCTAGACAGTTCACACCGGGGCAGTTGGTGCTGAAGAAGATCTTTCCACATCAAGACGAAGCCAAAAGGAAGTTCTCTCCCAATTGGCAGGGTCCGTACATGGTTCACCGGGTACTGACAGGAGGAGCACTTATACTCGAAGAAATGGACGGAGAAGTCTGGCCAAAGCCAATCAATTCAGATGCATCAGTCAAACGCTACTATGTGTAATCTTTATGCTTTCTCAATGATGTAAATTGAACTACGCCTGACCTAATTCCCGTTTAAGAGGGGATACGTAGGCAGCCCTATGGGTTCGGTCACAATTCAATTAGAATTTCATTTTTCCCCGCAATTGGAAACTGGGGCAGAATTTTGAGGAGGACCCTCAAAATTCTGAAGCAAGATTAGCCAATCGTCGCACGAGCAACAGCCAGAAGCATTCACCCATCCAACTGGGGCAGAATTTTGAGGAGGACCCTAAAAATTCCGTAGCATGAGAGGTTGCAATGTCCCGAGCAGTGTCACTGTCGTCGGTTCATCCCAAAATTATTTTTTAATTATGCATTATGCTTTTACAAAATCATGCATGTTTGTTTTTGAAACAGCTTTGTTTAGCAGTGCTACCCCCAATAATATAGACAGTATCATCAGATCGAGCCCAGCAAGTCAAGAAAATCCAGGGGGATACGAATTACCCCCCCCCCCAGTTTATAGAACTCACGAACTTTCTTTGGTTGCAGGCACTAAGGTTGAAAAATTCCTAAACGAACTATCCACCCAGGGGAGAAAACGTTGTCCAAAATACAACTCTCAAAACTGCTGCACTTGCCGAGGTTCGCACATGCCTCAATGCTCCGCAGTCACAATGCTCTCAATAATCACAATGCCGCAATTCATCACCAGCTAAGAATTCCTACTGTCATTTTATTTCTTACATAAGGCTACTATTCTGCCTTCTGAGGTTAAGCTCTACCTCCATCTACATTTTGGATAAGGCTACCTTTCTGCATTTCGAGACTAAACGTCGTCTCCCTCTGCATTCGCATCTTTGCATAAGACTACCATTCAGCCTTCCGAGGTTAAGCTCTACCTCCATCTACATCACTGCATAAGGCTACCATTCTGCCTTCTAATGTTAAGCTCCACCTCCATATGCATCGTTGCATAAGTCTACTATTCTGTCTTCCGAGGTTAAGCTCTACCTCCATCTGCATTTGCATCTTTGCATAAGGCTACCATTCTGCCTTCCGACACTAAACAATGTCTTCATCTGCATTTGCATCTCTGCATAAGGCTACCATTCTTCCTTCCGAGATTAAACGCTGTCTCCATCTGCATTTGCATAAGGCTAGCATTCTGCCTTCCGAGCTTAAGCTCTACCTCCATCTATATCAGTGCATAAGGATACCATTCTGCCTTTCGAGACTAAGTGTTGTCTCCATCTGCATTTGCATCATTGCATAACGATACCATTCTGCCTTCCGAGACTAATCACTATCTCCATCTACATTGCATAAGGCTAGCATTATGCCTTCTGGGGCTAAGCTCTGCCTCTAATTTACCTTTCGAGCCTAACCGCTGTCTCAAGCACTATTTACTTCGATTTCCTTTCGGGATAAGCTCTGCCCTTTTATTCGCAAGACTAAGCTCTGTCTCGTCACCATCATTCTATTGCATCTGCATGGGTTGAAATATCGCCAACTCATCCAAAGGCATCATTGTTCGAAGGCACCATTTTCATGGCCCGAGAACACCATGCCATGGCCTGAGGATCTCTTTCAACCTTTGCATATCATTCTTCAAAGACATCATGGTTTGGAGGCACCATCCTCATGGCCCGAGAACATCATTTTCATGGCCTGCGAATCCTGCATCAAGCAATTCATAGCCCAGGAGGTCATGGTCTGAGGACGTCATCCTTAACCGTCCGAAGACATCATTCATGGTCCAACGGGAATTTGCATCATGTTTAAATTATGCACAATATATGCTTGTATTATTTATTTTCAGGTAATCCGGTGAGCAAAATGCCATCCCGACAGGAGCGGTCCCGCTCCAGTTCTCCTAACAACCCCGCAAGCCGTTTGTGCACCTAAGCCTATACTTTGCGTCTGTTCTTGTAAAACTTCATCGATATACTTCGTCGATGACTCCTGAACTATATACGGCCTGATTCCTGTAAAACTAGGGATATGTAGGCAACTCAGAAACCAAGGTGCGGCCGGATCTCTCCAAACCATTTCACTCGATCAAAATTGGCCATCATATCTTTACCCGACAACTCTTTCATCCTTCCCAGGTAAAGAGGGGCAGCTGTTGATACCTATTTTTTTCTCAAATTATCTTTAATTTGCATATATATATACCTTCAAAATCAGACTTTCATAGCAATTGCTATTTTTCTATAATTTTTCCATATTTTTATTAATTTATTTTAATTCATCCAGTGTTTTCATTTCTAATAATTAATTATAAATTGCATTACAAATGATTTCAAAAACATTTCTTGATTTTATATATCATTTTTAGTCCTACTAAGACCATATTATTTCATAATTAGCCAAATTGACACTCTTTGGCTATGATTGCAATAACTTTGCAATTATAGCCTAATCATATGTTTTATACTATTTTTACTCAATAATTAGTCATTCATATTTTAAATACTAATTAATCATTTTAATTTACTCTATTAAGCATCAATTTCATTTTTTATAATTATTAGCCATTTTATAAATTATTTATCTATTTTATGGGGTATTTAACAATTAGCCACTTTTATTTTTAATTATAGCCTAATTAATCCGGACCCTAACCTAATTAATTAGCCCAGCTACCCAACTCAAACCTAAATTCCTACCCGGCCCAACCCCTCATCTGAGCCGTTGATTAATTCAAAACCCAGATTGGTCCTTACCTTAATTAGGCCTAAAAGACTACCCTCCCCCCATCTCATTTCCTCTCTCTCATTTGTTACACTCAATCGTCTCTCTGAATCCTCTCCCCTATCTCTCTATACCCTTTGTCTACTGAGCCATGTCTCTCCTTTCTCCGGCCACCTCCTCGCCGGAAACCATGGAGGTTTCACCTCTCACCAGCCTTATGGCTCCATCCTTCGCCTTGTGTCACTGTTTGGGGGTTCTCAAGTGAACCAGAGGCGGTTCGACTACCATCTCTGGTCTCATTCAATCTTTCCGGCCATCTATGGTCGTTCGAGTAAGATCTATCACCCTCCGATTAAAAGACGATAAGATTTTGGGTTTTCTTCTTCTATGGGTTTTCTCTGGAAACCCTAACCTTAAAACCCTGGATATTTCGGTGTTTTCACATGTTTTCCTAAAAAATCTCTTTGTTTTAAGAATTATTTCTTCACTTTCAAAATTAGGGTTTCTTAACCCCTTTCAAAAATGGTTCTTCTTCTGATTTTTAGTGATTTCTACTGTGTTTGAACGATTCTCTTATGATTTTTCTTCTTATTTGAGTTATTATGCTAAAATCCCTAATTTTCTAGGTTGTCTCTGGTTATATGTTCATGCATGTCTGTTTCTTATGAAAAGATCTTTGCTCTTTGCGATTCTTGCTTTAATTTGTTGTTAGGGTTTTCGATTCTCTACCATTCCTCTAACTGTTTGCTTAGGGTTTCTGTGATTCTTGTTCAGCATGTGCTATTTATCGTTTAAATGGCCTGAATATTCGTTTATTTGATTTCTTACATGATACTTTCTACTGGTTCTGTGATATTCTCCTTAAAACTGTGATTTCGTGTATTTTCCTTATAACTCTTACAGATTTTGAATTATTTCCTTACTTGTGTGATACTTTCCCTTGATTTGATATCAATTCCCTATGATTGGAATCTCACTCGATATCCTCTTGACTAATTTCCAGAATTGAGTTGTACTCTGTTTTATTTTATGTGTTGTCAATATTTCTCATATGCTTTCCTTATTTGAAATATTTTGTATTTAGTCTTTATTACATGCCATATGCTTTTACTACTCCTATTATGGTAAAAAAACCAGTTTTATAATTGATTCTTTTCCTTGTGTACTTATGTTCGTTTGAACTATGACTCCCTAATTAAATGGAGTCCGAGTCTTAATTGGTTCTGATTCGGATTATTCCTACAACTGTGTTAAATTAGTACTTCTTACCTTATTCTTCTGCCTGTTTAGAACTATAAATACCTCTATTCTCTTCTTAGCAAAACACGAGAACACACATAGACACAAGAATACGCATTGCTCTCTCTTACTTTCCTACACATTCTCTCTTGATTCTCTTATTGACTACTGGCTACTCAGTCGTCTGAAATCCAAGACTGAGTAACTTATTACTGCTCTACTGCTCTAGTTGCTCTACTGCTCTCTTGCTCTGCACACTACTGTCCTATTGCTCTACTTCTCTGCACATTACTGTTCCATTCTCTCAATCATGACTGGTATGTCTTCTATTTGATTTACAGCATCCAAAACAACATGTTTATGTTCGTATTGCACTTTCTCTTATTCCTTTTGTGCTTCTACTTGTGGTTCTATTCTGTCTATGTGATTTCCCTTCCCCTTATTTCAGCATGTCTACTGCTCCTCCTATTTGTTTGTTACAATTTTGTCATATCCCCTGACCTCAATACATGATAAGCATGTAGTTCTGAACATAGTGTGTACTCTAACACCCCTCAACCTTATGTTATTTGGATCCTTATATGAATCCTTGTAAAGGACTACGCTATGACAGTTTAAGTCTTGTAATACTTTTCTGAGGCCTACTTGTGTGCAAGCTTGTTCCTATGTGCTTCATAGTTGTCCCCAATCCCTCATTTCCCTTCTTGTGGTTGTTGAACTTATCTTAATTCCTGTTTATTGTTCTGTGTGTGTTGTTTGAGTATGTTGGTTGTGCTATTGCCTTACCCTTTTCAAGCTAATTTTCATCAAACCTCTCTCTTTCTCAAAACTGTTTAAAACTGTTCTTACTCACTATGAGCACTTCCACTATACTCTTAGACATTAGGTTCTGCCCCTCTTGTGTGAGCATTGCCTTGGGACCCTTGATCTCCCTCTGAACTTTGACACACAAGATCTAGCCTTTCCACACTGCACTTACACTCAAATTTGGTTATGACTCTGGGTGTGAGCATTGCCCGGGATCCCTTGAGATCCTTAAGGAACTCTGATACACCTGGATCATGTGAAAGGTTGTGCATAGAATGGAAATGAGGGATTCTGGAGATTCCGGGCCTATCAGCCTCCCTATAGTATAACTTTTTTTCATTATTCAGTTATGTAATTCATGCAAATGGCCTATAATAATTGTTGTAAACAACTCTTTGGGGATTCATAGTGAAAAGGGAGGGTTAAATATGCATGCTATAGATATTAGAGGGTAGAAGCCATGCTATTAGGTTTTATTCCCTATTTGCGCAATAGAAACCATGCTTAGGACTCATATGTGCAAGATCATGCATTAGAGACCATGTTCCCTAGGTCTTACACTTACTGTTTTCAGCATCTATTGGCATCTCATTTCGAAAGTCCTGTGCTAAAATGTGCTAATAACCAGTTCTTTACAATCATGCTCTACGTTGCCATGTACACTTAGAGATCCTGTTTAGGATAAACAACACTACTAAACCTATCATGTTTACATCTCCTGGACCATGTTTAAACAATGCAATATTTGTGCATTTATAGATCATGTTTAGGCTTCTGATTCTGCATCATTCTTCATCTCTATGCACTAGATACCATGTCCTTAGGATTGCATCTTACTCGCTTAAATACACCTACTGATGCATGAAAAGTAATAAAACAACTTCACTCAGTTCTCGCAATCAACTCATAATTATTCTGAGCTCTGAACACTTAGAACAGCATGCTTAGGTAATACAATTCCAAACAGTCCTTCTCTAAATTAATTATGGTAACTGGCATTCTTTCTCACACCTAGGCAAGCCTTAGGTGATTAAATGGCTTAAAATTAGGAATCTGCTTCTTTTGTGTGTACTGCTTAATCCTCAACAGATTTTAAAATCAGTAGGCAAACTGATTAGGCCTTTCTGGGTTATACAACAAATCTGCTTCTCTGTTATATTCTGAATTCACCTAGATATCATTCCTTAGGATTCTGAAACTGAATGTTGCCCTTAACTGTGTATGAGTCATGCTGTTTATGTGTACTATATGTGGAGGTACTTGAGTTTTTTCCTGTTTGTATGTTTATCCCCCTTAATTGCAGTCCTATATGTTTCTTGTTTGTCGCTTAGTGTTTTTCCTTTAAACCTGAGGGCCGTCCTAGAACTTCCTTCCTAGGATAGAAGTCCTAAAATCCTCCAAGGACTATTAGGAATGGACGGGTAACAACATGCAATAGAGATCGATACCAACACTCGATTTAGTTACTTTCACGGGGTGGGAAAGGGTAGAATATGGATATTATGACCGGTGCGCTAATACCACGTGTAGCCCCTCTTCGAGGAGTGATTACCGGGTATTGCATTGATGTGATCCATATTATTATAAACCTAGGATACCCTTTATATGCTTAGATCGTAATCCTTTCAAAATCTAACCTTCTTTACTATTTTCAAACATCTGCATGCTTAAGACTTAAATCCCCTCTTATTTGAGCCTTTATTTGTTTGTTTGCTAAGCCGTACAAATTCACAAAAGTTGTTTGGCCGGGAACCACACTTGTGGATCCTGAGGGGTGCCTAACACCTTCCCCTTAGGATAATTTCAAGCCCTTACCCTATCTCTGGTTAACAACGTAGTTGTAAATGAACCCCTTTGGTGTCCTAACGCACCTTTAAAAATCGTTAGGTGGCGACTCTCAAAAACACAAACCCCTTTCCCAAAAGGAAAGATTTGTCTCAACCGAATGTCATAACCCGATCTCCGCGAGTAAAGAGGGGGCGCGACAATCACATCTGCTTCTCCAAGATCTTTCATTTCAAATTTAGAAGACAAAAAATTCTTAGTCTCATTAACAACATTCACATTAGGGCCAAAGATTAACATGACATCCACATACAAACATATAATAACACAATCTGATCATATCATCTTGGAATAAACACAAGTATCAGATTCATTAACAGCAAAATTATTACCCACTAATGTGCTATTAAACTTTTCGTACCATTGCTTAGGTGCATGCTTTAGACTATACAAAGACTTTCACAATTTGCATACTTTATTCTCTTGTCCTTGGATCATAAATCCCTCAGTTTGAGACATATATATCTCTTCCTCTAAATCACCATTTAGGAAAGCCGTTTTTACATCCATTTGATGTATCACTAAATTATGAATAGCGGCTAAAGCAACAAGAATTCTAATAGTCGTTATCTTAGTCATAGGAGAATAAGTGTCAAAGTAATCAAAGTCTTTCTTTTGGTTGAAATCCCTAATAACAAGTCTAGCCTTATATTTCTCAATTGTATCATCAGGTCTCAATTTCTTCTTAAATATTCACTTGCTACTTATGGGTTTACAACCTTAGGCAAATCAGACAAGTCCCAAGTGTGATTAGAAACTATAGAGTCTAATTCACTTTTGATGGACTCTTTCCAAAAACTAGCATCTATTGACCCTATTGCTTCACTGTATGTCTTAGGGTCTTCTTCTATTAAATAGATTGACACTAATTCATCACTCAAAACATCAAGATCAATATTTTTAGTCAAGAAAGTAGTAATAAAGCCAGGACCAAAGCTAGCTTCAATTATACGCCCCTTACTTCTTCTAAGTTTATTTGCATGCTCATTAGCAGTAACACTAGAAGAAGGCACAATATGAGAATTAACAAACATAGATGTAGAAGCATTATTAGGCACATTATTTTCTAATGAAAAAACATGCTCAAAAGATTCTGCATCTCTAGATTCACAAATAAAACTATCACCACTGTGGTGGAGTTATCCATATAGACACACTCGCCATTAGCATATTCCTCAAAGTCATGAAACAGCTCTTTGTTGGCGCAAAGGTGCCTTGAAACGCCTGTGTCCAGTATCCAGTCAGTCTTGTTAGCCACCATGTTCGCCTCAACAACCACAGCAGCAATGACATCACCACCCTCGGTAAGGTTAGCTTGGACTGGAGCTTTTCCTCCATTCTTTGAGCTTTGTCCTTGTCTCTGGTTGCATTGAAAAACCTTGTGACCAATATTGCCGCAAACATAGCAAGGCCCTTTCGACTTTTGAATATGGCCCTCCGGCTTATTGAAGTAATTCTGCTTCTTCACATGTCCTTTCTCTGGCCATTCTTCTGTTTTCCTTTAAACTTATCTTTCACAAAAGTACTAGAAGATTCCATAAGGTTAGCTTTATAAGAATTAAGAGAGAGAGAGAGAGAGAGAGATTTCATCTTATCCTTAAGACGTTCAGACTCTTCATCTTTGAGACGGTTTGCTTCCTCGGTCCTCATGTGACTGATCAACTCTTGAAGAGTTAAGTTTTTCTTCTTGTGTTTCAGTTGATTTCTGTAATCACTCCAGGAAAGTGGAAACTTTTCAAGCAGAACATTAGCTTGAAAAATCTAACACATCTCCATGCCCTCGTTCAAAATATCAGCAGTCAAGTTCTCATACTCGTGAACTTGTTTCATGATTGGCTTATCATCAACCATCTGAAACTTGATCCACTTTCCAACGACATACTTCTTTTTTCCCGCGTCATCAGCACCATATTTCTTCTCCAAACAGTCCCATATGACTTTAGCAGATTTATAATTTATAAACAAATCAAATAAAGGGTTAGTCATATGGTTAAGCAGATGCCCTCTCACTGTTTTATTATCCTTTTCAAATTTCTTCTTAGCAGCATCATCAACAACAATAATATTAGCAGCATTAGAACCATCAACAACAATATCAGTCGGAGGATCGTTAAACAAAATATAATCAACTTCTAATTGTTCAAAGAAAATTAAAAGTTTCTGGGACCAACCTTATAATTATTTTCATCTAAAGGCTCAAGTTTTGACAGATCAGGAAGTGTTTGTTCAAAGTGGTGGTCATTAGTCAATATTATATATAAAATTGCTTTCAAATTGTAAGGAAAAAGAGTAGATAATATTGACTAAGAACAAGAAAGAAAGAAGAACAACTTATCAAAAATACTGTGTCGTGGCAAGCCACTTCCTTGAAATCGATTTCGGCCCGACTGGGTACAAATCGTTAAGGTCGGTCGCTCCCCAAGGTTCTACAGCACCTCCAAACACGTGCACTCGTGGCTGGAAGTTTAGAATTTGAACAGTTGCCCGGAAAGAAAAGAAGATGAAGGTATTTCTTGTAGCTGTTATAGAAATTAAAAAGTTGTAAGAAGAAAGTAATGATTAGCAAGATGAATTCGTGGTTAAGAATTGATTTGTATGATCATCCTATTATAGGATGAAAATGAGTTTAGTTTCATGACAAGTGTCTTACTTACTTGTCAATTTTCTTTCACGCAAGATTACAACACATCTCATGCAAAATGACACTTGGCATAGCAAGGCTATTTGTCAAACAATCTTTTAAATCAATGCCACATGTAAAAACTCTTGCCATGTACCAATACGCTCAGAGTATTTGGCCAACATGGCTTTGTGCAAGAAGCCACTTAGAAATAGATAGGACACTTGTAAAATAAAAAGACCCATGACTATTGGTGGTAAATGAATTTTTCTCATGTATAATTGACTTTGCATTATATATGATACCAACACTAAGAAGCTAAGATAAAGTTTGTTATTTTGCGCTTAATTCTTTTCATAAGCGAGATACTTTTAATTTATGTAGTACAGTTAGTTACTCTACTCAGAATTTATGATCCCCAAATAGGGGACATTTCTGTATTCATCATTGCATTAAAGAAAAAAAGAGGTATGAAACATCTGTATTCGGATGAACTGTTCCTTAGCTGAAATGTCAGCTTGCTTAATTTAGACTTGAAGCCCGACCACTGTGATGCTTTCTCTAGTCGGTTACGACGAGCTGAGCCAGTTATCTCAGTTGGGCTTGGTCCAATTTATAACAAAGAGGGGACTTGTAGCAGCTCAATTCACAATTTTCTAAGCACAGATACATTCCCCAATCTTCAGTATCAAGTACTCACTGGTTAAACGAAGGGTTGTATATTTATGATTTTGTACGTCGACGAAACATGAAGCTGTACAATAGGGGAACTGTGGGAGCGGAACTCTATGGGGAGGCCTAAAGAGTGACGATAGTTCCCGACTACTAATTCATGTAACCAAGGGAATCGCCTTAAAAACAAGGCGCGCAGCGTCGTGAGAAAGGGGAATCATCACTCAAACAGACGAGATTCCGCACCTACTTATTTCGAGATGAAGACATGTCAGCCTTATGACTACTAATTGAGGCCTTAGGTATAGCAGTCAAATTCAATTTTTCCGATAATTTGGAGTATTCACATCTTATCAGATAAAATGTAACCATACAACCTAATTCCATAAGCAACTTGACAATGACAAGCAGTTCAATTTAATTTTTAAGCTAATACTAGCACTCAAAAGATTTAGTAGACCTGCTGTGGTAACATCTCCATTTAACATCATCCTTTGCGAGTCATCTTTTCCGAGGAGCCACGTGTCAGGAAAGCATGTTGCAGCAGTTCGGTAGCGCAACAAAAAATCATTTGGTTCAAGTCAAAGTCCAAAGGAAGAAATACAAAAATCCAATATGTGGCTATCGATTATTGAACTCGGCATTTGGAGAAACTGGGTGTATAATTCCAATAGAGTGTCCAGTCTAAGATTAAATTCTAAAAGGAAAACTATTCAACTTCACTAACACAGCAGCCATAAGAACAACTGATCCACAAAAAGCAAACAAAACCACAAAACTTTTGAATCCTGAGTTTGTAGAGCAACTAAATCTCTCATCATCTCAACCAGATTTATTCCGGCAGAAAAATTGCAAGCCACTATCAGTGATGATCATCGTCATCACCATGTCCATCCGGAGGTCCTCCAGGGCCAACCACCTCCAACTGCATAGAATTAAACCATTCCCAGTATGAGCTTCATTATGAGTACAAGCTTAAGAAATTAAAGTCAGCATGGATCAGCTCATTATTTTGACTGGCATTAGTGATGCTGAGACATGGCATACCATCACCATACTTGGACGATTGTTGGCTAGAAGTAGAACTTTACAGCTCAGATTCCCTCCCTCCCTCCCACCTACCCCTCTCAATATTTGAAAAAAAGGAGACGCAAAATGTCACCCCTATTGCTGGAAGGAATTTGAAACTTCAGCTGATTAACGAAAGCAGCTGCCTTTCACATACAGACGGATATGAATTCATGTATCTACAAATTCCCTAACAGCCTAGAACTTAATAATATGGCCCAAGATAGAAATTTTGTACTTACCACAAAGTACTGTGTGCATACTGGGCATTCATGTGGCTTGCCCTTCTCAAGCCAGAACCAAACAACATCATGCTCATCTTCTGTTAAATTAGAAAAAGACTCAGAAGATTGAGTGAACTGGCTACAAGGAAAGATCTGTAATGGAGACCTTTTTTTTCTCTGAATCTGTTACAGAGACTTACCGCCTTCACCTCCTGGACATCCTACAATTCTTCTGTCATAGTAGGATTTAACAACAGCTGGTGCTTCCTACATTTAAACATATTCAATTATTTGATCATACTCCTACATATATAATTGGAACGAAAACTTACAACAGTAGCAGTTTATCAATCTAAACAATCTATTTACGCATAATGCTTTTATTTTTGTTGAGAAATAATTCATTATCCAGAAACCATACATAAGAAGCAATAGCAGTGCACATCCAAATTAGACTTGTTTGAGGACTCATAGGCACACAATGTTTTGCATTGGCAGACCTCATTGTTGACAATAACATGATAATTACACTTTATTATATCGTGAAATTCCTGAGAGACGGTTTGAAACTCTGTGGATAATGGGTCGCCTCTCTACCCTTTCTCCACTTGAACCCCTCTGCGGCAAAGTTCGAACTCACGACGTGTACCTAACCCACACATCATTTGCCGCACTCTTGCCACTAGACCAAAGCCCAAGGGCGACATGATAATTACATTTGTGCGTTTTAAAATGTGACACTAAAAATATAACCAAGATTTTAGCCAACTCACACAAAACAAGTTGAACATTGGAGTGCTGAAAGACATGTGAGAGAATTCGATTGAGGTATGAGTTTGACAATAGACATGAGTATTTCAAAGTTTGACAAGTTCCTAGTGAATTCTGAAAGATCTAGTCGACGTATCCATCCTCAGGCAGAAAGGAAGACTTTGTAACAGTCTGAGAATTTGAACTGATCTGTTTAAGCTTCTCATAGCAAAGAAAACGTTAAGCTGCAAGTTTACATACTTGCATGCATGTGCACTAATTCACACATGTACATGTCTTTCTTGTAGGTGAATGGTTATGCCTTATGAATAAAAAATGATGATGAAAGGTTAAATACTAAGAAAACCCATTGCTTTTAAGATACAACCCATCTAAGCTGACCATATTTTATAGCCATGTAGAAATGTTAATGGAAGATGCCATCCAAAATGATCACTTTTTGTTTCCATGTAGAAGCTAATTACAGAAACTGACAATATTGCATCCAGCTTAAAAGCAATATATCTTGTGAGAGAGCAAAGCAAAAAGAACATAAGCACGTGAACTAGGGGCAATATTTGAGTGATAATGACACTAGCCATTAGCTCACATGCCAACAAACAGCTGGCACATCATTAAATTACTGAGCGTGATCCATAGAAGGAGATAGTATTGACTATTCAGTATTCCAAAGCAAACACAAAGACAAGAAGTAAGAAGCACTGCACTTCAATTAAACAGATTTATTCTTATCTAAATTTGACTATGCTCGCTTGAAGCAAGAATAGAAGGAGAAGAAGTGGAAGTGTGGAACACGTTTCGACTTGCCATTCGGTTAGAAAGTGATAGCACAGAGAGTTCACAGTCCTCACTCATCTTTTTCAACCCTTTCAAAATTGAACATAAGAGGGGAGGTGAAGCTCATCTACTTCTACTTCACTAGTGCCAGAAAACATGGGGCAAGAACGAACTAGCTCTGATGCCCCTCCCCTCCTTATACGAAACACAGCATCATGTTTAACGTTTACTATCTAAGTTCAAAACAGTAATAGAGGTCTTGCTAAATATTATGGATCAAATGCATACCGTTGCACTTGAAAAAGGGAAAGCAGCACCTACCTACAATTTATTACTCCTCCGTTTCAATTTGTGGCATAATTTGGCTAGGTATGGAGTTCAAGAAAGGAAAAACACTTTTGAAACTTGAGGTCTTAAACATGCCATGAGATTTTTGTTGCTATAAAAGCATGCCATTAAGGGTAAAATAGGAAGTTTAAACGTAAATTGTTTTCAAAAATAGAAATGCGTCATTCTTTTTTGAATGGAATAAAAAATAAATGGTGCCACATATAATGGAACAGAGGGAGTACTTTACTTAAGAAGGTTGCAGTGGCTATAGAAAATATATGAACATTTCAGAACTAGATATATGTGAAGGAAAAGAAATTGGAATCTTTACAAGGCGAACGCGGGGATCTTCTTTCAGACACTTGTAATGTATACACCCTACAAAAGCAATACTGAATGCTGGAAAAAACTTCATTAGTTATACTCAATATGACCTAATAGAAACCGTATTCATACATATCAATATATAGAGAAACTCAGTCAAAACCTAAACAAACGGCTATTCCAACAATACCTATTCATGACTCATGAGTGGTGCACATTATCCTTGATAGGAAGAGCTAAATATCATTACAAATGCAAACTACTGGCTTTATCTAATACAATGATACCCATCGGATAAGATAAAAACAACTTCATTAACTGACAACAAAGGTAACAAAAACAAGAAGCAATAACCACGTTTTGCCAATTTATACATAAAAAGAATATGCACACTGACCTTTGTGCCAAAAGGACCTTCAGGAAAGTTGATGTCGAGAAGTTCCTTTCCCTAAGCACGAAACAAACACACATATCAAGTATAAGTTACAGTCACAACTCACAAGTATGCTTAAATCAATATATTTCAATTAGACTATTAGTAGAAGCAAACATATAACATCAAAATCCTAAACGATTAAAAATCACGCACTTGAAGCTCAGCTTCAAGCTCTTCGCGCTCGTGACCGGTCGCAATTGGCATTACATCCTCCACACTCTTCTTCACAACATTTTCTGCTCCACACAACAACGAATCACAACAAAAACAAATCAAATATACAATACATATATATACATGGTTATATATAAATAAACGCATATATGTGTGTGTAAATGCTTAAGATCTGATGAAATTAGCGTTACCAGAAGCAGTACTGAAGTGGCGAGAGGAGAAAGGAACCGCGGGTCGGAAAGGCGCCGGAGACGGCGATAAGGAGGTGGCGGCGGCGTCGGAAAACCGATTGGATTTAGGGGTAGATCGGAGTTGGCTTAGAATCCGAAACTGGGTATTAAATCTTCTCCACATGATTTTCTTCAAGAGTTAGAGTTTCGATTCGATCTCAGGTCAGGTATGGCTCCTTTTGGATGAGATCAAGAGTTCCTTTACCACTCTCTTTCTCGTTGTTGTGCCTTTTTAGAAGCTTTTTGGGCAGTAGAAAATGAAATGAAATGGAATGAGAGAGCGTAAGGGTGGCACAGGCCCGAGGCCCAAGGGTTGACTCGCTCGTGCGACAATTTCTCCCACGGAGTGTGGATGGCTGTTTCGTCAAATTTCTAATTTTAACGAACCCTTACACAATTTACATTTCTATGTATAGGTTCTTTTATTTTTATTTTGTGTTCAAAATGTTGAAAATAGTTGAACTTCAAGTACCATAGCATTCTGAAAAAGAATATTATTTGATAAAGACACCAAATTATATAAATCTATTATATATATATATATATATATATAATTATAAAAGCACGAATGTTTCACACTAAATGTTAAACGACTAAATATCCTTAAGATATTAATCAATTTTTATTCCCTTTATATATAACATAGGTCTTCAAAATTAATGTCCAAAAACGTAAAAATATGTCTTTGGTTAGACAAGGAGACTGAAAAGTCCCTATTTTACTGCACTTTGAAATATAAATTAAATATAGTGTAGGAGACCAATTCCGAAGTCGTGGCTTAATTATTTGTTTATACACTTGAATTTTCAAGGAACTAAGCGTACATCATCTTTTCCCACAGCTGTTATGCCATTGAAACTTTTCTTCAAACTCAAATGATTGATTTCTTTAGGGATACTGATAATCTCAATGTTTGAAGGATTTCTGCCACATTAATGGCTTTATAAAAAAGGCTCGTGTATAGATTCAACTGAATAAACGTAATATATACACTTTTCTTTTTGGGAAATTTTTGTATCACTCAAGTATTTACCCCGAGCAATCTTTCATTAAATTAATTATAAATTTTGTCGGGAATTCAAATAATGTGGTCATTAATTTTTTCAATATTTTACCGGTCTTTTTTTAAATTATGTATTCTATATATTTCGTGTTGATAATGAGAATCATCATGTTGTTGGGGTCCTCAAATATAGCATCATGGTAAATTATTTATTCTCAATTATTACATTATGTATTTTGATAATATTCTACTTTTGGTTCTTGATGTATGTATATATCTTAGGATAAAATTGTGTACCTCAATGTGCCGTATGGATGATATGTTTTTTGAGACCATAAAGTGGTATTTTTTTCAATCATACATTGTAGAGACTAATTAAATAAATACAATTAAAGTTTCAATTCAAAAATGATAGCCCCGAATGTCGAAGGATGAAACCTTCAGTATTGTAAACTCATAATTCTGGCACCACACTTCGAGAAGGTTTGAAACATGTGATCTTTGATTGAATTTAACGTTATGTATCTTTTGGTTTGAGTTTTTTGTCCTCGGAATTTTATTCAAATTGTATTATGAGTTTAAGAGTGCTAATACTTTTTTACGCTTTAGTTTAATAATTTGTTCCCAAAGCATTACGGGTGAGGCACGTACTAGAATATATATATATATATATATATATTATAAGTGTGAAGACAAAAGCTTAAAATTGAATTACTAAATTACCCATTAAAAGTTGAGTGACAAATTTGCCCTTCAATTTAATACTATTTTTATAATTTTTGGCATTAAAAAGTAAATCTACCTTTCAATAAAATATGATGTAATTAAAATAAAATAAGATAAATCAATTCATACTTGGCCGGCTACAACACTCAGTTACTACATATTATTTAAGGCGTTGAAAATTCTTTCATATTCCAATAGTTATTACAACCTTTAGAATACCAATTTAATGTTTTGAAGGTTTTTCAGCTTTCTATAATAATTATAAAATTGAACTAATATTATTTGGAAAGATGAAGTAACTATGCATATACAATGTATATCAACCGTTCTCATCCCTTATTTATTTATTAAATCATATTAACACATAAAATGTGGAAAACTAAGTTAGTCAAGCAATTGTTCCTTCTGTCAAGCAGTTATCAATTTTTAAAAAATTGTTTTGCAAATATAGCATATTTACTCATCATCTACAACACATAAAACCAAACTACAAGTGCCAAATTAGGTAATTTGATTTTTTTTTTCAGTTGCTTTCTATGAGTATTTTGCTAATTCTATAGAAGTGCGGATATCAATCTGAAATATCTACTAGATGGTGCCATGGGATGAGCCAGGTAACAAATCACTCGGTGTACGCCCGCACGCACGTCACTTGGCTTGTGCGTCACCTAAATTATAGTCATATAGCATATAGTTCGGGGTTTTCGAACCCTCAGAACCAAGTTTGGAAGCGTTACTTACCTCAAACCGGCTAAAATCCTAGACCACAATGCCTTTGCCTCTAGACTCGGTCTCTGATTGCTCCAAATCTAGCCAAAAATCATATTTATATCATTAATATACGCTAAGGAACGAAGCCCACTCAAAAATTATCAAATTTAACCAAAAATCTCGAAATTGGCCAAACCCGACTCCCGGGCCCACGTCTCGGAATTCGATAAAAATTTCAAAACTGGAATCCTTACACTCTCACGAGTTCATACATACCAAATACACCAAAATCCGACAACAAATGACCCCTCAAATCCTCAAATCAAGGTCTAGAACTTCAAGCCCTAATCCCCCAATTTCCACTCTAATTTCTCAAATTAAATGATGAAAATCAAGACTAAATAATGGAATTAACCCAAATGTGAGTGAAGAATACTTACCCCAATTACTCCACTGAAAATCTCCTCAAATTTCACCTTCTCTCGAGCTCTCTAATGAGTTTTTGAAAATATGAACTAAACCCTCGTTTTTGGATATAAAACTTTCTGCCCAGGTGCATTACTCACTGCGATTGCGGAAATAGGCACACGATCGCGAAGAACAAAAATAACATTGCCCAAATTACCCCTATGCGATTTCATAATACCATTCGCGATCGCGTTTCCCACTGCTGACTCCCTTACACGAACGTGGAACTGGCCTCGGAATGCGAAGAGGCAACCATCCTGCCTCAGCTCAGACCCAACACTACGCGATCGCATGCTCCCCCTGCACGAACGCGATGATCCACTTGCCTCACCCTATGCGAACGCAGACCCATGTCCGCGAACGCGAAAAAGAAACAAACGGCCTTGGACCTTCCCTTATGTGATCGCATCCTTCACTCCGCGATCGCGATGAAGGGCAGAGACACCAGATGCAGAAACACGCCAGCACTGAAATCATGGAGAAATATAGCCCGAAATCAATCTGAAACACGCCGAGGCCTTTGGGACCTCAACCAATAGTACCAGCAAGTCATAAATGGTCACCGAACTTAGTTGAACCCTCGGAACACCTAAAATAACATCGAAACACCATGTCAACCCATGATTCCAGCCTATGGATTTTTCAAACTTCCGAAATTCACCAACGATGCCGAAACTAATCAAACCTCGTCCGAATGACCTAAAAATTTGCACACACATCCAAAATGACACTACGAACCTGCTCCAACTTTTAGAATTCCATTCCAACCCCAATATCTAATTTCCACTGCCGACCGAAAATTACCAAAAACTCAATTTCACCAATTCAAGCCAAATTCTACTCCGGACCTTAAAATAACATTCCGAACGCACTCCTAAGTCCCAAATCACCTAACGAAGCTATCCGAGCCATCCGACCCAACACAACATAATAGATCTGAACCACATACAATGAAGCCGAAATAGGGGAAACGGGGCTAAAACTCTTAGAATGACCGATCGGATCGTTACATTCTCCCTCACTTAAACATACGTTCGTCCTCGAACGTGCCCATAGTCGTTCCAAAAACCATCAAAATTTCCGTGTAACCTACCATGCACATACCCGGGGTGATCCCATGTCACCATATCCCATATAGGTCCAATAGCACAACATAGCTGAAATTTCGCAATCCAACCTAATCGAAAAAACCTTAGAACCAAATTTCCATTTTTGAAATAATTTGCAAGGTCAAAATCCCACATCTATAAACTGAATAAGTATGAACACGTTCTATTAAACCATATCCGAACCCAAGATGTAATCACATGATATACCGCATGACTCAAACACTCATAGTGATAACTCCTAATCACAATAGCTGCTCAAAAATAACCCAATACCGGTACATAACCTCTTATCAAGCAATGCTTCGCTCTAACACTTTCATATACTGATGATGATGAAAGGAACACGTGGAAACTAGTAACTATTCGTCCGATCAGCCAGTCATGGAGCTCCCCCTTTCTCCGTCATGAACTACAGCAGATTTCTAAGCCAACTTCCGATATCATCCTTCCAACCATGTTGTAGTCAACTCTGGTAGTATTCATTCTAGTCCTAATGACCTCTCCTCATCCAACACGACCACTCGGATGACATGACGCATCAATACAATCCAAAGCCATAACCTATGCAACTCGTGCACTCAATAGCAACATCCCACGAACTCGAATCATAGAAAATATTCACACGAGAGGACTATCCTGCCATTAACAATTACTATCACAACACCATGCTAAGAGCCTGGCACACATTGTAAAATCAAAACACACGAATCTGACACCGAGGATCATACCTCCACGTCCACTACAATGTGTGATCCCATCCAAACGCTGGTCAACATGAAATACTTCAAGCCACCCTGCTCAAAATCAATAACTATGCGCAATTCGTCATCAAGTACTCAAAGTGCGTTGCCATAACCACGGGGAATTGGACGATACCATGCCACACGAACCTGAAAGAACATAACCAATATGTCTTAATCCACAATACTCATATAGATCCGCACCATAGGTGCATATAATCAACAATCACAACTCGTCGCAACACCGAAAGGTAAATCATACATCACCCCAGAACACGAATAAACTTAATGACAATCGAATGGTACATCCCCCAACAATAGAAATTCAGAGTCAACAATTCCGACCTGGTGCAGAACACACACCCATACTGGGCCTACCAATAACCCTAAATCAACTCTGGTCACCCACAACGGATAGATAACTCTCTGAAGGTTCACAATGATTGAATCATGGCATTTACTAAAATTTGACTACCTTTGCTCGCATCCTCACAGTCCAAAACCACAAAATAATCTGTTTATGAGAACTCTCAGTCTCGAAGTCCATGAAGTGCACAAATTACTATATCTGATCCCAACCAACCGCTCGAATATATAACACATCCCTAATACTCAATCATTCCATGATGGATACCCCTATAATTCTTCCATGTCACCAAGCAACCTTGAATATCAGTAGTCGATCAAACAAGAGAGCGTCGCAATATCAATGAAGCTTCCTTAACTCCACACATTGCCCGTTTCTGAAATGTATACCCTCATCAAGCCACCCAATAGTGATATTATCTACCTAGTCATCTGAAACTGCCAATGCTGCCTAAGAAGTTTTTACCTTCTTCCAGAACTGAACCGTGACCTTACATATGCAAATCTCAACTCTACACAACATATCGCATACACCATGTCGTCCTATGATAAATATGAGAACTTCATTATCCCTTCCGAGCCACAAGCAACTATGTATCCAACTAGCCAAGAACTTTCCATTTGATCCCATTTAGAAACAAAATCACTATACATCACCTGCACCTCACGCCAGTAAAAAACAATATACATCTCTAACCGTGGTAGAAACCATCAGGAACTATCCGAATTCCATTTGTACAACACCAAACCGTCAAGACTGAATCCTTCTAACTCAACCAAGCTATGCAGGTCACCAAAATCAAGAGCATTGCTAAGAATCACCTGTAAAAACTCACTGCCTCATAAACACCCAAAGAACCAATCATATCCCTTACCATGCTGATCCGGCCTACTACAAAGTGGTCCTATTTATCCAAGTTCCTTCTGACTTACCTTCGAATTGATACTTCTCCTTACCATAATACCGTAATTCTCAACCTAGACTCACCACACGAGACCCAAGCATAAGACTGTTCCGTCTAAGGCTCGTAAGCCGCTGAATACTCTCTCAAATATCCCCAAAAGTACCACATTCAAATACTCACCTTGGAGAGACTTCCTGCGAATCTATAGCCATTACCTTCACTTTTCTGATACTGATATGTAGAATCCATGATAATGTAGAAATGCCACAAGTCTTGACACCCTCCAACATAAATCTCAGTTCTAGCCAATTACACATCTTGAAGATTTCCAATTGTTATATATAAACCTTGAATACATCAGAACCATTCTCGAGAGTCATCCACTCTACACAAATCTCAATTAAACTGATCAAACAGATCCAACGACCTGACCCCATTTGCACACCAACATCCTAGGAAGTAACCCACACTTCGAGGCAACCAAGAAAATTCCTACTCCGCACACACTACACAATTTACAATTACAGCTCAATCATTCGATAAAACCTATCTACCCATAGAGTACATTACCACCGGTATCCAAAAATTTCCATTACTCGAGTCTTCTCAGACTCCACCTCTGCAGGTCATAACTGATTCACCAGTATACCTCGAACTGAACCCAATACCTAGCATAATCGTGCAACCAACTTACCATCAGCAGCCTCCCCCGCTTGGCTCAAAGCCATAGATCAAGACAAGCAATAACTCTCATTGCCCATACGCTAGCACTACCACCATACCGCAGTGAGATTCAACTAAATCCTTCATAAGCTCATACAACACAAATCATCTGATATCTCGAACCATCTGTAATCTCGCATTCACCATTGCAATAGTCGTGCCAACTTCCAGCGATCTAAACCCAACTTACAATATATAACATTTACTGGTAAAGGAGTACTTGCTATAAAATCACCTAAGGATCACACAACCTCAGGATACCCCGCGGGAGATAACCCCACGTGCTTAGCCTCAAACTGATATCATCTCTATACCCTTCCAAATATCATAGCTATCACGCCACTATACCCTCCTCAAAGGTTGAGTATGCTCCTCCTGGCTACGAGAGTACACCAGGATGTCAGCAATGAACACAATAACAAAAGGAACCAAATACGATGTTCATCAAATGCATGAACGCTGCTGGGGCATTGGTCAGACCAAAAGACATCACCAAATACTCATAACACAACAGGAAGACCCACTTACCTCTACAAGTAAACTACATGAGAGGTCCTTCAGTAAACTCACAACTCGAGGCCATATTCCAACTCAACACAAAAGTCAAACACTCAATAGTTCTTGCTACATCTCCGGCCAATTTTTTTTGTCACGATCAAACAATATGAACACATCTCACCATCAAATCACACTCACCACATAGTCATCTAGCCAATAAATCCCATCAATAAGTACATGAACGGAGATATAAGTCCCAAATGCATGTTCACACAATTGAATCTCAACAGTCAAGCTACAGACAAAACCCGGCCTCAAGTCCTCCAGACTGGCCCATTATCAACATGCTAAAAATCACATCTCATCCATGGAAATCACGAGCCGTCGATGCACGACTGATACCGAGCGCCCATGTGCGCATTCAAATGCATGAAAGGAATTCAAAGAGTTACGCTTTTAGCTGAATAAATGGATTCGCACGACAAGAATTCAAAATGGGAGATTTTTCCCAAGGGTTCTACAGCCTCTCGAAGATAGGTACGGACGTCTCTATACCGATCTGCAAGACTCTACTAAACCTGCTCATGATCGGTGAGACCTACATAACCTAGAGCTTTCATACCAACTTGTCACAACCCCAAAATACCCAGTCGTAATGGCGCCGATCGTGAAATCAGGCAAGCCATACATTTCATTTGATTTAAAATTTCTTTCCGAAATTCTCTACATTTACAGCAAAAGTCTAATTTATAAAATAATTTAAAAGTTTAACACCATTAAAGCATACATAAAAACCAATCCAAGAACTAGTGTCACCGAGCCATGAGCTACTATATCTATAATGTCAAAATACAGAGCTAACATAATAGTGTCTGAATAACTAAATAATTACTACATGAAGATAGAGAGGGAGGAAACGAGGCTGCGATCGCCAACTGCTACCTCAAAGACTCCAAAAGAAACCTTGACTGCAAATCAGCAACCGCTACCTGTCCCGATGTACCTAAATCTGCACACAAGGTGCAGGGGGTAACATGAGTACACCAACTCAGAAGTAACGAACCCAAACTATGGGATTGAGAGGTAGTGACGGACTAACCTCAGTGGATATACCAAGAATCAGTGCACATGAATTTAGGCATGTTCGCAGTTATCTAATAGATAATGAAACAGGATAAGTTCAGGTACGAACAGTAAACCATGTATATCTCAGTACACTCTACATGCCAATGTATCAACTGTATGAAATGTTCATAGTGCTCCCACTATCATATACAAGTCCACTCAGTACTATATAAGGCTCGGGGGCCCTAGGAAGATTCATCCCGGAATATATACACATGTGATAGTAGTTACTCAGTATTGAGGAAGGCCGATCCAACCCTATGGAGAAGATCCATCTCCAAATAATGATACACCTCACAACCACTCGGTACAGTATATGGATCAACGGCACAGGGAGATCCATCCCAGAATACGTATACACATCACTGACATCACTCGCTCAGTACCAAGGAACAGGCCAATCCAGCCTCGTGGAGAAGATCCATCTCCAAGTATAAACACTTCGGACAAGATCCATGTCCAGGGAAGATCCATCCATCAATATAAACTCTTCGGACAAGATCCATATCCAAGGAAGATCCATCCCTCAAATATCACTGTGCTCACTAGGGGTGTAAAGACTCCGTAGGGGCTCCTCTTAGCCCAAGTGCTATATCAAGCCAACAAAGGCATGATCAGAGTATCGCCGCAGTGTGAAGTCCAATCTCATAACTATCACAATAACATGCTCTCGGCCTCACTCAGTCATTACTCTCCAGTCTCGCTCACATGGGCTCACATATGCATGAACTAGCCCGAAACAATGATAAATATATAAAATCAACAATTACCGAGACTGAGGCATGAAATGATATGCTATGACAAGACTGAGTATACAAAATAAAATAAACACATAAGGAGACAACAATATACGACCACTCGGGTCTCAGCATTTTTGGCGTGAAGCCCTAGCATTTGACTTAGTATGATTTCTAGCATGTTCACATTAACCACATCAATAAAAGTGGGGATATCAATCCGAAATAGCTACTAGACGGTGCCATGGGATGAGCCAGGAAACAAATCACTCGGTGTACCCCCGCACGCCCGTTACCTGGCATGTGCGTCACCTAAATTATAATCATATAGCATATAGTTCAGGGTTTCGAACCCTCAGAACAAAGTTTGGAAGCGTTACTTACCTCAAATCGGCTAAAATCCTAGCCCACAATGCCTTTGCCTCTAGACTCGGCCTTCGATTGCTCGAAATCAAGCCAAAAATCAGATTTATATCATTAGTATATACTAAGGAACGACGCCCACTCGAAAATTATCAAATTTAACCAAAAATCCCGAAATTTGCCAAACCCGACCCCCGGGCCCACGTCTCGGAATACGATAAAAATTACAAAACTGGAATCCTTACACTCTCACGAGTTCATACATACCAAATAAACCAAAATCCGACAACAAATGGCCCCTCAAATCCTCAAATCAAGGTCTAGAACTTCAAACCCTAATCCCCCAATTTCCACTCTAATTTCTCAAATTAAATGATGAAAATCAAGACTAAATCATGCAATTAACCCAAATGTGAGTGAAGAATAGTTACCCCCATTACTCCACTGAAAATCTCCTCAAATTTCACCTTCTCCCGAGCTCTCTAATGGGTTTTTGAAAATATGGACTAAACCCTCATTTTTGGATATAAAACTTTTTACCCAGGCGCATTACTCACTGCGATCGCGGAAATAGGCACGCGATCGCGATGGAAAAAAATAACACTGCCCAAATTACCCCTACGCGATCGCATAAAACCATTCACGATCGCGTTTCCCACTGTTGAGTCTCTTACGCGAACGGGGAACTGACCTCGCGAACGCGAAGAGGCAACCATCCTGCTTCAGCTCAGACCCAACACTACGCGATCACATGCTCCCCTACGCGAACACGATGTTCTACTTGCCTCACCCTATGCGAACGCAGACCCATGTCCGCGAACGCGAAGAAGAAACACACAGCCTCAGACCTTCCCTTACACGGTCGCATCCTTCACTCCACGATCGCGATGAAGGGCAGAGACACCAGATGCATAAACACACCAACACTGAAATCATGGAGAAATATAACCCGAATTCAATCCGAAACATGCCAGAGGCCTTCGGGACCTCAACCAATAATACCAGCAAGTCATAAATGGTCACCCAAACTTAGTCGAACCCTAAGAACACCCAAAATAACATCAAAACACAAAATCAACCCATGATTCAAGCCTAAGGATTTTTCAAACTTCCCAAATTCACCAACGATGCCGAAACTAACCAAACCTCGTCCGAATGACCTAAAAATTTGCACACACATCCAAAATGACACTATGAAACTGCTCCAACTTTCAGAATTTCATTCCGACCTCGATAGATAAGTTTTCACTGCCGACCGAAAATTGCCAAAATCTAAATTTCTCCAATTCAAGCCAAATTCTACTCCGGACCTTAAAATAATATTTCGAACACACTCCTAAGTCCCAAATCAGCTAGCGAAGCTATCCGAGCCAACCGACCCAACAAAATATAATAGAGCTGAACCACATATAATGAAGCCGAAATAGGGAAAACGAGGCTAAAACTCTCAGAATGACCAACCGGGTCGTTACATATTTGATGTGATTTGAGGGCTCGAATAAATTCGTAAGGTGTTTTAGGACTGGTAGATATGTTTGGTTGAGGTCCCGGGGGCCTGGGGTGAGTTTTGGATGCTTAACGGATCATTTTGGACTTGTGGAAGATAACATATTTTTCTGGTATTTTGTTGCAGATTTTTTCTTCATCGCGTTAGTGAGAGAGTTCTCGCGATCGCGTAAGGCATCTGAGAGGCCAGCTGAAGTTTTTCTTCGCGTTCGCGAATATGGGGACGCGATCGCGTAAGTTGTTCAGGTTGTGCATCGCGAACGCGTGGGCTAGGACGCGTTTGCGAAGAGGAACTAAAGCCGTAGTGGAATTCAAGTGTTGTTCTTCGCGCACGCGTGAGGTTGTTCGTGATCACGTAAGTATGAGAGCCAGTGAATCGCGTTCACATGGAGTTTTTCGTGTTCACATAGGGTTAAAATCTGGAGCAGCGAAGTTGTGTTTCGCGATCGCGAGGCTATTTCCACGATCGTGATTAAGGAATCACCGGGCAGTATTAAACATTTCAAAAACGAGGGTTTGACCATTTTTATCAAAACTTGAGTTTGGGAGCTCGAATTTGGACGAGATTTTGAGGGATTTACAGAGACATAGATTGAGTAATGATTCTATACTTGATTTTGGTTATATCCCACTAATCTAGCATTAATTTCATCATTTAATTTCGGATTTGGGTTGAAATTTTGGGAAAAATGGGAAGAAGTTTTTCAACTAAGATTCTGGGTTTTGATTGGAATTTTGACATCAGATTTGGATAATTTTGGTACGAGTGAACCCGTGAGTGAATGAGTGTTCATATTTCGTGACTTTTACCTGATTCCGAGACGTGGGCTTGGGAGGCTTTTTGGGACAATTTCCTAAATTCTCGCTTTAGCTTAGATTTTATTGACTAGATTAGTTTCTTATAGCTATATTTATGGTATGTAATTGATTTTGGCTAGTTTTGGGCCATTCAGAGCCGGATATTCGTGGGAAGAGCATTGATACTAATTGATTTAGCTTGGTTCGAGATAAGTGGATTTCCTAACCTTGTGTGAGGGAAATCCCCTTAGAATTTGGTACTGATATTTCTATATGAGAACCGTGTACGCGAGGTGACGAGTGCGTACACGGTCTATTTATTGAAAATCCTGATTTTTATCGAGTAATTTCCTGTTTTCACCTTAATTGAATATACTAGAATGCGTAGTTACCCTGTTAGCCTAAAATGATATGTCTACGTGCCTTAATTGCTTAATTGAACTCTTTGCCGCATGCCTATTGAATTCCTGCTTCTTTTCCCGACTTGTGCTTAGTCTAGACTGTAGATTCTCTTGCTGTACTTATCGTCTATAATTGATTGCGATGTGTATTTACTTTGGGACTACGGGACGATATCTAGGGAGATCCCCCTACATATTTACTTTTGGGACGGTATCCCGGGAGATCGTCCTGCACATTTACTTTTGAGACTACGAGGTGGTACCTCAGGAGTTCTCCCTACATATTTACTTTTGGGACTACAAGACGGTATCTCGGGAGATCCCCTGTTGCTTATTTCCGTGTATTGTTCTGTTATTTCATTGTGTTTTCCTTTGTTGAACTCTAGTCTCATATTGTACTGCTTTATTCTCCTGTTTTTATTACTATATACCAATGGGCCTGACCTGACCTCACTACTCGACCGAGGTTAGGCTCGACACTTACTGGGTACCAATTGTGGTGTACTCATGCTACTCTTCTGCACATGTTTTGTATGGAGATTTAGGTGCTCGTCATCAGTCGCATAATCCGTGAGTTCGAGGCAGCTGTTGGAGACTTCAAGGTATATCTGTCGGGTCCGCAGACCTCGAAGTCTCCTTCTATTCTTCCCCGTGTCAAACACTTTCTGTATTTGTTTTTACTAGACTCCGGTGTATAGAGATGTTACTTCCTTTCTGTATCTTGTAACTCATGATATTCCTGGTTTTGGGAAAGATGTGTAAGTTAGTGTTTGGTTACTGTACATGCCGAGTGGCATCGTTTTTGATTAATTATTTAGTATCTATTGCAGTTAGAAGTTAAACTTTGGTTCCGTTATTGTTATTTTCTGTAAATTGTTAGGCTTACCTAGTCGTAGAGACTAGGTCCGTCACGACGTGTTTCGGAGGGATGTTTGAGGTCGTGGGCACATTATATTTCTAACATATAGGAAAACAGCTAGTTGGAGGTGAAATTTTTTTTAAATCAAAGATATCTTAATCACTGCTAAGTTTTTGTTTTGGTAGAAGAAGAAATTAAAGGGGTTTGAATTGGGGACAGAAAATCTGTAATATGGAATACTATTTGATGTATTCGCATTTAGATGCTAAATTTTATGTCTGGTACTGCAATTTCTTGAAGAAAATTGGAGCTCCATACTGTGGACATAGGAACATAAGAACAGTAGGAGCATATTGATAAGTTGGAGCAAGGTAAAAGGAGAAGCGTTTCAAGATCATGGCTATTGCTAATTTGGCTTGTAGGACAGCTAAATTTTGTCCAATGCAATGGCGGGCGCCTAAGCCAAAAGGCATGAATGCCATGCTGTTTTTCGCTGCTGGAGCCACACTCTGAGCAAATCTTGCTGGATTAAATTCATTGACATCATCTCCCCATAATGCTGAATTGTGATGGACTGCTACAATAGGTATAAGTAGCTCAGTCCCTTGAGGCAACTTCAAGCTTCCCAATTTTGTGTCGATTTTGGCCCGTCGGATTGTTGCTACAACAGGTGGATATAGCCGGAGGTATTCATTCACTATCATCCCAATCTGCATACCATAACAAAGTTCAACCAAAATTACAAATGAACTCCTTAAAAGAAAAAAGGTTCAACTTCTATAAGATCAGTTAAAAGATTAATCGTCTATACAAAATAGGACTAATCACCTAGAAACAAAGACAAGTTATTTAATCGGATTTGAGCCTTAAGAATCATGGTATAAAATGCTTGCCATTAAATGAATCGTACAAAAAATTCGGATTAAAATGACCAATAAATACCGAATACTGAATGGTTAATCCAAAAAAGAATGGGCCAAGGTATCTACAAGCTACAACAGGTTAAAATTAGACCAATAAATAATAATAATAATAATAATAATAATAATAATAATAATAATAAAAAATTATCTACACTCTTGACGTATATAGGGTAATTTTTATGAAAATAGAACTTGAAAAATAAGACAAATAATTTTTTATAACATATTAAATTTTATAAAAGTTAATCTGTACATCACCAATGTAAATATTCATTTATACTATGAGTGAAAATAAATAAATCAACATATGCGATCATGACAACATCACGAGTTTGTCTTACCAAAAGCATGCATTGCTATGATAAATGAAATAAACAAAACTGATGTTGTAATTAAAACTTTATGCTTACCGTCTTAAGCTTTGCAATATCGTCCTTAGATGGTGTATCATGTGCTCCACAGACCCTCAAGACCTCATCACGTGCAAGTTCCTGCCACGAAGGATGCATGGCCAATAAAATGGTCGTCCAAGTCAGCAGATTGGACGTTGTATATTTGCCATCAAAAAGTATAGTCTTGCATTCCTCAACAATGTCATGAACTTGAATGATCGAAGACGACAAAGGATTTAGAGTTGAACTGTTCGAATATTCATTTGTTTCTCTCAGGCTAGCTTTGATCATTACTTCCAACAAATCATTCGGACCTTCGTGTGATGATTGCACCTGATCACAGTCCAAACTTTTTCTCCTTTGCTCAATGAGGTTCATCAAAGATTTTCTCACATCTTTATTCAATCTCCAAGAGATTCTGTTCTTAGTAGGCAAGAACCTGGGAATAGTATATATACACACTCTTTTTAGTTTGAGTTATATATATATAACAAAATTACGATTTTGTAACAGAATTACTACGTACCAAATTCTTTTTTACCAAATTTTACGCTATTAGTGCTATTTGTTAATGATATTGTGCTAATTGACGAAACTAGTGAGGGTGTCAACCAAACGCGTGAACTATGGGGGGAGCACTCTAGAGAATAAGGATTTTAAAATAGGTAGAAATTTTATATATTGAAGATATGCACTGTAAGTTTAGTTAGTATAAGAGTGAAGTTGATGTGAGATGAGATAGGATTGTGGTGCCTAATGCAAACAATTCAAATATCGAGGTTGGTTGTTCTAGGATGATGGAAAGATAGATGAGAATGATATACATAGCATCAAAATTAGATGGTTGAAATGGATTAGTGGTATCGGGGTGTTACGTAATAGGACGATACCGACCAAAGTTAAAGGTATTTTGGTAGGTTTTTATTGAACATTTATAAGTCCAATAACGGTATAGAAACACATCACTACCAGGGCATTTCCGCCTCCCCTACTTCCTACCCCAAAAGCATTAAAATCACTCATCTAAAATTAGAGTTCCTACCCTAAATCAAATCACAAGGAAATGCAAAAAGTTATATTCATAAAAAATTTAAGACATTACGGACTTTATGCAGAGATATAGAAACACATTCATATTGTAGACTTATCTTTATGTCTAACCAGGTGGGGAAGGACGAAAAGTACGTGGAGGAGGTAAGAAGGGTGGGTGGGGCTTAAACCGAGAAAAAAGTGAAAAAAATAAATTAAAGTGGCATTTGACACATGGAGGAGCGTGTAAAATGTAGCCCTCCACAATCTTGATTCTGTATTTTCAAGGAGGTATTATTTCCACTCTAAACCAGAATAGGGGTAAGGGATCACCATTAATATTTAGGTGTAGAATTGAGTTTTTGGTATAAGTCGAAGGGGCGACTTATGTATTTTTTCAGAAGATTTATATAAGAGATACAAATTAGTTGAAATATATTGTAGTCATGTTAATGTGTTCACTTTAGGTTCTTTGCTTTCTATGAGTCTCGTATCCCTCTTGGAGATTCTATTACTTTATTTGAGCATGATATGTTCTACAGGCCTCTAGTACTTTTCATTTTTATTTGTGTTTTGTAATATTAGGCTGGGATAAATTAAAATAGAAAATATGGTCAGTGATGACTAATATGGTCGACCTCAACTTATTTGGGATTGAGACTTAATTTTTGCTACTGCTGATTCCTTGATTGGGAAACTAAAGTTAAAGAAATTAGTAGTATCCATGAAATTATCCATGAACCCAATGAATAAATGATATAAACCAATTGAAAAGTGGTTAATTATTAATTGATTTGAGTTACCCGTGGCATGGGTAAAACACAATTTGATGATTCGAGGGTCAAAGATGAAACCAAAAAGGGTTGAGTATTGGGAATTTGTTATGGATGAGTCTATACAGGGATATAATGATCTCTTTAAATTAATGCAATATAATTATAGATTGATTGAAGGAAGTGTTCTCGATTGCTCGTGAAGGATATGCTTGAGCTACACATGCTTGTATTGTGAGTGATAACCTTACTAACGGTGGTAAAATCTTGATAGAAAGATAACGCTTGCACTTGTCAAAGATGATATAAATTATTGTTGATCCTACGAGGATTGTGGTTTCTACTTAACTAATTAATGTTTCTCGAATATTTTTAGATTTTTATTACGTTACGTGGTTTTGTTTGTTTCAAGTATTATATTCCTTGTTGCTAGTATTTGGTACTACTTATCCTTTATTTCTCCCTTTTTCTTTTCTCTTCCCTCTTTCTTCCTTTCTTGCTATCCACTTCTTCTTATTACCCTTCCAGAGCCGACGGTCTATTGGAAACAGTGTCTCTACCTGTTAGGTATGAGTAAGGTCTACGTACAGTCTACCTTGTTCAGATCCCATCTGGTGGAAACATACTTGGTTTGTTGTTGTTGTTGTTGTTGTTGCAGTGCATGTATGTTTAATTGTGAGTATTACCTGTATCCGGGGTTGAAAACTTGCTGAAAAGATTCAATAGCATAAACCAATTGTCGAGCTTACAACTCGAAAATGGTTCTCCCATCTTCGTAGTTGTTTCCAAACACCATATGCGTAATAACATCTTTTGACAAGGTCTGGAACCATTCTAGAACTTCAGTTTCCACCTTGCCATCGTTCTATATTTTCGACCATTTGGCCAACATATCGCTCATGCTCCTCCCCATCGTAGGAATCATTAGCTGTTTAGGATATGGAAAAGGAAAAATAAATAATAAATACATACAGTCCTAAAATAATAAATTCTTACCACCTTTGTAAACTAGTCATACTTCCAAATAGTGAAAAGATGTTGCTGTATAAAAGTGGACAAAAATCGTTAAGGGAAAAGTGGTAAGCAAGAAAGGGAGAGATTAAAAACTGTATATGTATTCACTGACTTGTCTTAAGATTTTGCGTGTAAAATGTTTGAGTTACTATCTTTCTGTGGTGAGCCCATTTTTGTGCTTTGAGATTCAACAAACCATCGCCTTCAAGCTTTGCACTTCTCTCTCAAAGAAGGTACTATTCTCTTCTACATTTTTGCATCTCTTTTATTTCTGATTCTTGTTTAAAATCTTTCTTCTTCTTCCTCCTCTTTCTTTTTTCCTCTAATTTTGTTGGAATAATCGGATTTGGCCTGCTGTTACATCTCTTTTATTTCTGATTCTTGTTCTTTGTCTTCCTTTTTTTTTTTGGCTTTATTCATGTTTTATGTTTTTCAATTTTCATCTTCTAGTTTTGGGATTTGGCCTTCCCTGATTTTGACTGACCTATCCTATGTCTTGCATGTGTTAGCTGTCTTGGGATGAATAGTGAAAGTTAATTTATAGTGGTTACCTGCAAATTTGGTCTTCATATCTGCTGTTTTGAATAAAATTTAGGGGCCCTCCATCTTCTGGGAATTTTTCCGTTGATTGCTTACATGCATGTCAACAATTTAACAACTGGGTTTCTCTTTTTCTTCAAAATTGTATTTTCTGATATCTGATGACATTGACCAACAAAATGAATTATTTTATCAATTTAGATTAAATTTCTATAGCTCTGTGTTTAGCTTTGAAATAGTGAAAGGAAAAATAAAAGTAGAAAAGCTACTAGCACAAACGTATATAATTGATTATTACTAATTTCAGATTCGTGATACCAACTGGACAATTGCTTTAGGTTCTTGATACCAACTCGACAATTGTTTTCCATGTTCTTAAAAGTGGTGTTTTCGATCCGAAAACAAAACCGTCTGCTTTTACCTTCAGTTGTATACATGCATGCTGTTTACATCAAGCAACACTAATATTTCATATGTTCCCCGCAAAGCTAGAATATTATGGTTATTCTATTCTAATTTTCCTGCAATATTTTAAAGAAGGAAACTTTTCTTTTTCCTTCCAAGTGGAGTACATTGGTTTGTGGATTTGACAAATATATGGAGTACTATGAATCCAATTATTTTCGTACATATATTAAAACATACAACATGTTCGCATTTACTTCACTTGGAGTAAAGTACGATAAGGACTTAACAAAAGGAACTCAAGGTATCTATATATTTAGAGTTTAAGGACGAATGTACCATTTTATAAATAATCTCAACCCTAGAGATGACAAAGCCAAAAATTTGCAGCTTTATTTTTATGACAATGATGATAATATAGTAAACAAGATGGCCTTTTCAAAAAAAACTTGACCGGTCGGTTATTGCAAAATTGATGAAAATTCTAAAAATTAATCCATATTCTATGCTTCTGAAATCTTTGACAGATTTATGTAACTTCTACATCGCACTTAAGTGTGATTCTACCTTGGACCAACGAACATATAATTTAGCTAGCGTATCAGAAGTCGCAGCGATATGGGTTGATGAAGAGCTGGAATGTTCTTTATCTACGCCCTATATCCGTATCTACACTCATAGTAACAGTAACCAACTGGTTCACTATTATTATGACTGCTATGACTCGTTACAATATCCTTTGTTGTTTCCCTACGGTGAAAATGGATGGCATTGCCTCATCCAAAAGGTTCAACAAATAAATTTCTCTTATTCTTTGTTTTTTTCTGCCGAACATATTTGCAGGTTAATCAGCTCCTTTTTGCTATCAGTTTTGGCTTTTATGGAACAAAGGTAATTAAATAGAAAACCACCTCAGAGATAATTTGTATATTCTGATGTCATATTAACTCCTATGCATTTATCCATAAAATAAAAATAACCTACCAGTATTGTGAAAAGAGCCCGCTTCAACACTTAAAGCACGAAACAAAGCAAAAAACGAACAGTAGCAAGCGCTACAGTATTCTAAGTGACTGCCACTGTTAAAAATAAAAAAAGAAGTGTCTTTTTTAGACATCATTGAGCAGCAGAACAAGGCATCGAGTAGGGTTCCCATTTTCACCATTTTTCAAGTTCAACTCCATCAAGTTCAAGCCCAGGTATGTGAATTTTTCCTTCTTCTTCCTCCTCTTCTTCTTCCTATTCTTCTTTTTTCACTATTTCAGTCTCAAAATAGCAGCAAAATGCTACCAATTTTTTCCTCCTTCAGTTCTTCTTTTTCTCATTCTCTTCTTCTTCTTATTTCTGCCCAATTTTTTTCCATACTTATAGCCATTGCCATTTTTTCTCGTTTTAAGCGAAAAGGAGCTTGTCGCTTTTCCTCGCTCGACGACCTTCACAACACTAACTGACCTACTAATACACAAAAATTTATCATCATATGTACGTGTGATAGTTCTCAAAAATTCTAACTGGCTCCATCACATGTAAATTCATAACATTTTTCCTATTTATCAATAGTAATGAAATTTGTACTGCAGCTTGCTTTTCACTTTTTGTCATGTACACCTGAGTTGCCAGTCCTGCATGTTGCTCTAACTGCTCTAACGACAGATCAATAAGCTTCCTTGAAACGCCTTAATCAGTAAGCTTTACTATGAACTATGCAGTCTATTTATTTATCTGTAAAAGCAAAACACTATACGGTTCTTAACGCTATCAATCCAATAGTAAAAATCAAAGAGTTCTCTCACTTTTGCTTTAGTAACATGAGAACCTCTTGAAAATGTTGAAAATGTAGCCCTATCATCAACTGGTAGCTCAGCTTTTAGGGACCAAGCCTCAATATCCTATTACATATCCTTAAAGGTCAATGTATTCTCTTTTTTTTGGATGATTAGATTATAATTAGTCCACTATGTGGCTTTATTAGCTCCTTTTACAACTATAAAAACAGAAAAGCCTGAATTTGATGACATATGATTATAACTTTAATTCTTCAAGTGAGAACCTTGACTCTAAAACCTCATATAGTTAGGCACTTTCTTCAGTTGAGTCAAAATTTCGACTAATCATAGTTTATTAGATAATGTGTATTTCCTTTCATGAAGATTTGCCTGCCTATGTGCGCATTGGACTAACTTTTCAGCTTCTGCCCTATAATTTTCATTCTACACCATATTTTTTTTTGCAATTTGTAGATTTTTCTGTTGGCACCTGTTTTATAATTTTGAAAATTGTTACTTCTGCATTTTTATCAAGCATTCTATAACTTTTCAATTTTTGCACTTTTTTGGCAAATTATCTCTTTAATTGCGGACATACATTTTCTGCAGTTCGGCTGTGAATGCATTCAAATTGCATCACATGAATCTAATTACTCAAAGATGATAAAGTCTAAAGTTTTCTTAAGTAATCTAAAATCTCAGAATTTTTCATGCAGGATTGAATAATACGTGCTTGATATTTTTGTCGAAAAATGCTGCAAAAAAGGTGGTGTGTAGCTGCAGAGGCTTATGGATTAATACACTTTTATAAGGGATTACCTTTTATGTTCAGTATGTTAAATATGTTTTCAAACGAAGCAAGTTGAAGAATGTATTGCATTTTTTGGCATACTATGTTTCATTTCTAATGCGTGATTTTCCTTGTATATCAGTGAATACCAAGATGAAGCATGTGTAATTTTATCCAATCTTTTGATTAGTCGAACCACCAACATGAACTAGAACAATCTGACTGTTTTGGTCTTTCTAGCAAGCTAAACAATATACATGTACAACTTTGTTCCGCAAATACATCTACATGCATGTATGATGTACTTTATGTTAATATTAAACACATTATGCCAATATTTAGCTTTGTGATATTGCATTCTTTTATTTTTCCATAGTCTAACTAAACAAAAAAGCTATCTTGTGCACAATAATTTTGTACAGATGCCCGTACCTTTGCACGGGCTCGGGCCATCTAGTAGATACTATATGACAATCTCAAAGACATTATCGTCTAATAAACATAGTTCCTTTAAGAGGCTAATATAAAGGGAAAGTTTTATATTAGAACAATTGAGATTCATGCTTTTCAATTTTATAGCTCATATTTCAATTTACAATCAACTAGCTAAAAAGTAATAGGCTAAAACTCAACATCCAACTCCAATAGGTTCTCAAAATTACTATTTAATTTTTGAAAAGGATTCCTCAAGCATTTAAGTTAATATTCGAATCAGTAATTGTGACTCAAATATTAGTTCAACAAACAAAATCCATTTGGGTGGTGAAAATTAGATTTTTAACAAGTTTAAATATGTGGGTTTAAATTTCGAATTTGATTTTGAGATAAATTTGGAGTGAGTGTTATTTAGACTTGTTAGAAATAGTATAAGGAGATTGTATATAAAATTTGAAGTCATTTCATTGAGATTTGGACTGGTTTTGAACAAGATTGCAACTGAAAATCGTGGAAGAAGTTCGTCTACAGACGCTTGTATAAATGTGTATAAAAGTATATAATAGTGTATAAGATTTGCTTATACACTTATATACACTATTATACAAGATTATACATACTTATACAAAAAACTGACTTCGTCTTCTTCCTTGCGTCTTCTCTGAAATTTAATTCAAATCTTGTTCAAATCTACTCCAAATCACTTCAAATTTAAATTTTGAACTTCTTTTGATATTTTCAATCAATTGGAACAACACCCAATCCAAAAAACTAACAAAATAAAAAAAATCATTTTCGAAAGCAAAGCTTTGAATGGTCTTCAATGGTGAACTTTTACTCTTCAATTTTCTTACATTGCAATCAAGTGACACAAGAAGAGAAACAGAAAATATACAGCCCCTTGAAGCATATGTCGAGGATGTGAGAAGAAGATAGCGAAAGCAATGTTGTAAGAACACAAATTTAATTCCATAGCTTTTAGAAGCAATGATTGTAATAACACATATTTTGAATTTGCTAGTGCTTTCAAAATATGTACAATATGGGCTAGGATGGGTAAACCCTAAAAATATGGACCACTTTTTGTTATGGTGTGAAGTCATGTGTATTTTCTTGTAATTCTTTCAAATATAAATTGGCACAACTAATACAATTAAATTAAATTTTGTAAGCTGAAAGTGTAAATATTTTCACTTCAATGTATATCATTTCACACGTGATAGCCGATATGTACTGAAAATGTAGAGATTATCTTTTTAACACTATTAATGCGTGTTATATTGTTATAGCGTGTTAGTTACTATTTTTTACCATAATAGAAATTAATAATACTTATCATATAATTACTTATAATGATCTAATAAATGACTTCATTTTGTAAATATTTGTTTCATAACCTAAATGCATAGAATGTTACTTACCATAGATTTTCTTCCAGTAATGATAGAAGGAGAAAACTCTAGGAAGAATGCCATGGGAAAAAGGAAAGAGCTGAGTTGAAGGGTTGAAACTTGCAATTTCTTTGAGATTACCCAAGAGGAAATGGTATTTAGGACCTCTAATCGCTTCCTTCAAGAAGTGATGTTGGATTCTCCTTAGTTTCCAACAGAGATTAAACACCACTTTCTCTGCAATTAACAGTAACACAAAAGAAAATAGTAAGACATGACCAGTAACTACGGTCTTCCATATGCACTACTACCATACAATTAACAGCAAAATTCTCCCTAGCATAAATGGTTTCATATATTTGCTTTATTTATACATATCTCAGAGTACTTCTAAGTAATCAAATTATCTTAATAATGAAATAAGATAAATGGTTGACTATATCTCAAAATCTATTACTACTATATATGTGTTGTTATTGTAATATATATTACATTAAAAGTATGAACTACTAAATTTTAGGCGGAATGACCTCGTGGCCACTTAAATTTGTATCAGTTTGTAAAGTCGATACATAAACTTACAGTTTTCCCATTTGAACAGTCCAACTTGACGGAATGAGTACTAATAAACACATCTAGTAAAGCGTGTATATCAATTGCGATGACATGTACAACACGTCATATTCTAGACTATTTATTACTTGACATATGTTATTTGTGGTCTTATTTTTAAATATTAAATCAACAAAAAATAAGTTAAAAATTAAAAACAGAAAAAAGAAAAAAGAAAAAGAGGAAAAAGACCTACACTTCTCTACCCATCTATCTTCCTTCTTCTTTGTTCATCCACCACCCTTCCATTCCATATTCTTATTATTTCTTCTCCTTTCTTTTTTTGTTCACCGTTCTTTCTTTCTCCTGTACGAAATCAAATCCACAATACCATTATGGTCATGATAAGACCAGGAATAAAATTGAGTTTTGAAATTTTAGAAAAATCAATAGGAATTCATGATTTTGAAACAGTGGAGGCCGCCCTTGCAAATATTTACCATTTTTTGCTATTGTTTTGGCTAAGATGAATTTGATGATAAAGTTTTCTTCAGACCACCATTGGTTTAGAGTGGTGAGTGCTTTTGACCACCAGAAAACTTTAATGTTTGTCACCTTCACTTCGCCGGCAACCGATCATATAACCCCATCTTTTCTAAAAACTCAAAAATCATAAGATAGAAGAAAAACTACACAGTCTTCAAATCGAATTTGGCCGGAATTATGTTTTGTGACGCTCTCTCTCCTTGCTTAAGTTGAAGAAAAGAAAGAGAATACTGACAAGCTAGGGGTCATTTTTTTCTTTTCTTTTTAATTTTTTAATATTTTTCTTATTGATTATAGTATTTTCTTTAGCCAGATCAATGCATTCACGCACATTTTCTACGTGATTGACATGCATTTTTCCACATAATCTAAGTCACTGCCACATAAGCTTAGTCAATGGTCAAAGTGATTTATTAGTACTCACTCTGTCTAGTTGGAGTGTTCAAATAGAAAAACTGTAAGTTTATGTATCGGCGTTGCAAACTGGTGCAAGTTTAAGTGGCCAAGAGTCATTTCACCCTAAATTTTAAAGTTAAATTACTTAAATATCCCTCTAAATAATTTAAATAACTCCCAATTAGTTAATGCAAACTAAACAAACCTTTTCAGAAAGGGATCCCACCGAGTGACCAAGAGTTTCCATTCATTTTCTTTTAAAAAACACAACCTTTGCCCATTAGAGACACTACAGTACACCTTGATTTTCACATCACATTTGTGGCACAAATTTTGTGCTTCAAAAATTGAGGTGAAATACATAATTAAAACCTTTAAGTTGTTCTCACAGACACCTCAACATACTCCTCTACCATTTTGACACATTCTTCTCGGCTCAAGTGCAAGTTATGGACACCCTAAGGCCTAATCCAACACATTACGAGCGTGAAATACAACCGCACTGATACATAAAATGAACGAATTATGAAATGTCACGTGTATTTTAAAAAAGAAAAAGTAGAAAATACGTGGGTATGTTAGTTCTCTGCTTCTGGCATCTTGCTGGTCTTGGGCTAGTGGCGATAGTAGTTTGAAGAAGTTGCAGAAAAAGAAGAGGGAGCGGGGTCGCCAACCGGCCGGCCCGTGGGATTTCTGGCGGCGGCAGTGGTAGTCCAATGAGAATGGGGGTGGCTTCCATGGCTTTGTTTTATTCTTGTTTTTCATCTATGGTCCGACAATGTTTGCCAATTTTTTACTGGAGAGTGACGGGGCCTGGCATTGGTTTGCTTTGATTTTTCTTGTTTTTCATCTATGGTGAAAATTTTGAACAAGGGGAAGTAAAGATGAAGTGGGTCCACAAAAATTAAAGTTAGTTCTTTTTAAAAAAAAGAAAAATTGAGGGGTTCACGCACTCAATTGTGAATTAGGAGTTGCACACGCCTCGCCATTTCAGCATGAGGGGTTAGGAGTTGCACTTTAGTCTAGAAAAAGTGTGAAAATGTTAATGAGTCAGTTGAGATAAAGTGTCAATATATATTTTGCCAAAAATTTATGGCCTAATCCAAATGTTTTGCTTTCCTCCTTGGGCTAATTTACCGCAACATTAATATTTAATTTTGATTTCAACAATCCACGGTTTTCACATAGCCTGGCATATTTTATGACGACAGGTGTTTTCGCTCGCAATTAAGGTCTTCCGAAAAGGCTTGTGCTCACAAGGTCAAACGACACCATCTTCTCAATTTTCTAAGGATTGTGTTCAGTGAATCTTTGTACGTACCAATTATTAGAACCAATCTCATTTTAACTGCCAATTTAGTTCTTTTTATGTTCCTTAAAATATAATATATGTAAAGTATAGTTTGCTATGTTACTTATATTTAGTAATAAAAGTGGATTAAATTATTTCTCTTAAATACTGTGCAATTAATTATATAGTTGAAAAAAATAAATACAAAGTATAGTTTACTAAGTTACTCTTATTTAATAAAAGTATATTAATTTATTTTAATTAAATACTATGCAATTAAGTATATAGTTGAAAATAATTATCAATTTTGATTTTGATTTTCTAAGACAATTATTTTTAGATAATTCTTTCAAAGTTAGAGTGACTATTAATTTGGGACGGAGGATCGTAGTATATCATAGTGTTTTTGGCACTACTATCACTTTTGCAAGAGAAATTACAACTTGTTGAAAGATATTGGTGAAACCTTTTAGGGGTTGTGGCCAATTAGCTTGTAAAAATTAAAATATTTGGAGTGTGCTGATTTATTCCTTATAACATATCTGAATGTGGATTTGAATAGTGATAAAGTAGTTCTCTTTTTAGTGTTAGAAATTTGTTCTCATTTTTTAAATCTTATTTGGATTTAATCTTTACTTGATGGAAGAGTAGAATATTAACCATAATCGTTTTACTTTTCCTATAAGAAAAATATAAATATATTCTATATTTAATAAATTCCTTTCTTTGGAGGAAAAGTTCTTATCTCTGTAAATTGAGGATCCATCCTTCATAAACAACAACATAGTATCCACAATGTAGTTCATCTAAAAAACTTTGTTCAGGGGAAGATTTTTCTCTCCATAATTTTGTTCTTTTATATTAGTTTCTCATATGTAAGTCAATTGACCAAACTATATTAAAGTTTATGCATGTCTTAGTATATATCTTTTTATTGTCTGATTTATCGTCACCAAAGTTTGTTTTGTTTTCTTCCGCATGACGTCTTGTTACTTTCGATCCCGACAAATGGTATTAGAGCTAATGGTTGAAACGAGATTGAAGACAAGTTCAAGGTAGATTCAGATCAAGCAACGACCAATTTGATGATACTGAAGATTGTTTATTAAAAAAAAGGATACTCAGAATACTACACGTGGAGATAAATTCTCAACCATAGTTTCAAAAATCATGTGGCTGCATATTCAAAAATAAAAATCATTTTAACCCATGCTTATGAACTCCTATTTTTAATCCTACTCACTTTTAACATAAGGCTCCATTATTTTTAACCTGTGCTCACTTTTAATGTATGAGGCTCTAATTTTCTACCCATACATATTTTTAACCATGTCAAGCAATAGTGATGAAGATTAAGTAAATAAGGAGGATCAAGATTTGTTAAGGAAATCCAGGTCTGTCATGACCCAAAAACAACCGTCGTGATGGCGCCTATCGTGGAACTAGGCAAGCCACAACTCAACATTTCTAACACAGTAAAACACTTTAAGAAATAATTGCGGAACAATTTAACATTAAAGAAAAACCCTTTTAAAGCAGAATTTAACCAAAATACGATATAATCCATCCCAAAATCGAAGTGTCACTGAGTACATGAGCGTCTAAAACCAGAATAGAATCCACAACAATATCTAGAAAATAAAACTGAAAGTGTAGATAGAATAAGGAAGGGAAATCAAGGCCCGCTAACGCCATGCAGCTACCTCGATAATCTTCGAAATCTGATGCCTCAATTATCAGCCGCCACCGTGACCGAAAATGTCTGGATCTGCACACAAGGTGCAGGGAGTAACGCGAGTACATCCAACTCAGTAAGTAACAAGTCCAAACTTTGGACTGAAGGTAGTGACGAACTCCACCGGTACATATAAAATGGAAATAACTGTGCAAAAATATAGGTATGCTCTTAAATCAAATAGGCAACTCAAAACAGTAAAGTAAAGCAGATCCGAACAGTGTAATGAATATAACTTTGTTATCTCTACATGCCAATGCACATACTGCAAGTGATGCACCATGCTGTCAGCCTCAAGTGATCACACTCTCGTTATCTCAACCACTCGGTACTGTATATGGCCCAGACGGCCCAGGGAAGATCCATCCCGTAATATATACAACACTGACCATAGGTCACCCAGTACCGAGAAAATTCCAATCCAGCCCTATGGAGAAGATTCATCTCCAGGTATCAAGTACTTCGGACAAGATCCATGATAAGGGAAGATCCATCCCTCAATAATATCAATCGCGCTCAATGGCAGTGTGTTACAGACTCTGGAGGGGCTCCTACAGCCCAAGCGCTATCATAACATCAATATAACCGTTGCGACGTGTAGCCCGATCCCATATCTGTCACTCACAATCGGATCTCGGCCTCACTCAGTCATCAATCTCTCCAGTCTCACTCATGGGCCCAAAACATCAAGAAACTAGCCCAACACAGTAATATGATGAATCAATGGATAACAACTAAGATTGGTATATGAAATGAAATGCATGTATATGACTGAGTACGAAATATCAGTAAAAGGAGTAAAGTGACAGCAAGAAACAACCACTATGGGTCTCAACAGTACCGGCATAAAGCCTAAACATGATATCTAGCATGATTGACAACTCAATTACTTTATCACATGAAAAAAATACGGATATCAACAAGATATTATCACTACACAGTGCCATGGAATCAACCAGGCCACAATTCTCACGGTGCACGCCCGCACACCCGTCATTTGGCATGTGCGTAACCTCAATACCAATCATATAATACATATGTTGGGGGTTCGAACCCTCAGAACCAAGTTTGAAAGTATTACTTACCTCAACTGTGCAAAAATCCTACTCCGAAATGCCTTTGCCTATCAAATCGGTCTCCAAATTTCCCGAATCTAGCCACAAGCAGTACGAGGTAATCAATATAGGCTAAAGGAATCAATTCCATAAAGAAAACATGAAATTCTACCCCAAAAATCCAAAATCGGTCCGAAATCGGCCCCCGGGCCCACGTCTCAAAATCCGACAAAAGTCACAAAACTTGAAAGCACATTCACTCAGAAGCCTAACCATACCAAATTTACTCAAATCCGATAACAAAATCCCATTCAAAACCTCAAAATTCTAACTCAAGAGTTCTTCCTCTTTTCCCCCAATTTCTCACCCCAAATCACAAATTACATGATACAATATTAAAGATGTAATCATGAGATTTACCAAAACCAAGTAAGAATAACTTACCCCAATCAACTCCACGAAAATCTCTTCAAGAATTGCCCAAATCAGTGGTCTCTAGCTCAAAATATGAAAAAATGGGTTCAAACCCTCGTTTTTGAAATTAATATTGTCTGCCCATATTTCCTTCTTCGCGAACGTGAACGTCCTCTCGTGTTCGTGTAGACCAAATCAGACTTCCCCTCAGCTTTACTCTTCGCAAACGCGACTAATGCTTCGCGAACGTGAAGCTTTACAAACTCTGACCTTTGCGAACACGACCCTTACCTCGCATACGCGTAGACCAAGGACCTGGGGTCCGCAGTTGCTTCTTCTCTTCTTCGCGAACACGTCCTCTTATTTGAAAACGCAAAGAAAAAACCCTCCTCAGCCTCCAGGTACAGTTCGCGAACGCATAAGAGGAAACATGCAATAGCAGAAACCAACAGTTATCAACCAACAAGCTAAGTCCAAAATGATCTGTTAACTACTCGAATCTCTCCCGAGCCTCTGGGAACCTCAACCAAACATACCAAAAAGTCCCAAAATATTATACGAACTTAATCGAATCCTCAAACCACCTCAAATAACATAAAAAACACGAATTACACACGGCTTCAAGCCTAATGAACTTTGAAATTTCCAAATTCTAAAAACGACGCCGAAACCTATCAAATCACGTCCGATTGACCTCAAATTTTTCACACAAGTCATAAATGACAACATGAACCTATTCCAACTTCCGAAAATCCAACCCAATCCCGATATCAAAATTTTCACTACCGATCAAATTCGCCAAAATTCCAACTTTTGCTGATTCAAACCTAATTCTACTACGGACCTCCAAATCACATTCCGGACGCATTCCTAAGTCCAAAATCACCTAACGGAGCTAAAGGAACCATCAAAATTCACATCCGAGGTTGTTTATACATAAGTCGATATCTGATAGACTTTTCCAACTTAAGCTTCCAATTAAGAGACTAAGTGTCTCAATTCACTCGGAAATTACTCCGAACCCGAACAAACTACCCCGGCAAGTCATAATACAGCTGCAGAACACAAAAGAAGCAGAAAATGGGGGAACATGGCTATAAATCTCGAAACGACCGGCCGGGTCGTTACAAGGTCAAACGGGAGAATTGATAAAAAAATTTCCCGATTTTCTTACCTTATTTGGATTTATTCTTTTATTTGAATTAATGGTATATTATTAACCATAATTGTTTTAATTTTCTTATAAGGAAAATATAAATCTCTTCCATATTTAATAGATTCCTTTCTTGGAGGAAAGGTTCTAGCCTCTACAAATTGAGGATCCATTCTTTATAAACAACAACCAATTGCGGATCTACATGGAGAGTTATGGGTGACTCAGGCACCCATTGTCTTTACCCGAATTTAATAAATTTACATAGGCAATTAGAAAAAAAATTAGATAAGTAATGAGTGAGCACCTTAGCTTCTGTAATGACCTGGCCGATTGTTTTGAGCTCTAGCATGTCACTCGGTGGTCTGAGGCCTTGAGTAGCTTTAATTCAGGTATTATGACTTGTACGTGTGGTCGAAATTGAATTTTGAGAAGTTCGGAGTTGATTTAGAAAGAAAATTCTCATTTCGGAAGCTTTAAGTTGGAAGAGTTGAGTAGGGTTTGACTTTTGAGTAAACGACCCCAGAATCGGGATTTGAAAGTTCCAATAGGTTCTTATGATGATTTCGGCCTTAGGCGTATGTCCAGATCAGGTTTTGGGTGACCCGGGAGCATCTCAGTGCTTATTATGTAAAATTAGCATTTTGGAAGAATTTGATAAGCTTGGGTTGAAGTGTATTTTAATGTTATCGATGTCCGTTTGGGATTCCAAGAGTGGGAATAGCTCCGTATGGTGATTCTGTTCTTAGGAGCGCGTCCGGATGTGGATTTGGAGGTCAGTAGGTCATTTCTGAGTCGTTTGGCGAAAACTGAAAGTTGAAGGTTTTTGAAAGTTTGACCGGGAGTAGAATTTTGATATTGGGGTCGAATTATGATTCCAGAAGTGGGAGTATGTCCATAATGTCAATTATGACTTGTGTGCAAAATTTGAGGTCAATCGAAATTGATTTGATAGGTTTCAACATCGAATGTAGAAGTTGGAATTTCTTAGTTTCATTAGGCTTGAATTGGGGGTGTTATTCGTGTTTTTAGCGTTGTTTGATGTGATTTGAGGCCTCGAATAAGTCCGTGTTATTTTTTGAGGTGGTATGTTTGGACGGGGTCCCAAGGGGCTCCAGTGAGTTTCAAGATGGTTCTGGACCATTTCTAGGCCATTTTTAGCTGCTGGTTTTTGGCTACAACAGTGTTCTATACGGTCGTGGGGAATTGGATGCAATTGCGATGAGTAAAATGGGAGAAATTGGCCAGTGATTCGCGATCACAGAAGACCTTTCGCGATCGCATAGAGGAAACTTTCTGCTGCACTGACCCGACTTTGAAAGCTTATATCTTGCAATTTATAAGGAATTTGGAGATGATCCAAAAATGAAAGTTGTAGCCCTTTTTGTCTAGTTTTTATAAAATTAAACCATTTGGAATTTAGTGTTGCACAAAAAGTTATGATTGGTGCAATACAACCTATCCGGGAAGAGTTTGGAAATCGCGAAGAAGAAATTTGTGTTTCATTGGGCTGAATTTGATAGCTTATATCTCGTAATATAAAAGGAACTGGGAGATGAGAAGAGCATTCAAGTTGTATCCCTTAGTGTCTAGTTTTCAAAAAGTTAAACCATTTACAATTTGGAGTTTTGTACAAAGAGTTATGGCCATTATACTAGAGGTTGTCTAGAAGAGCTAGGCACTTGTTCATCGCGATCGCGAAGGGCAAATTTTGGGCTGAGAAAAGTTATGCTTCGCGATCACAAAGAGTAAATACCTAAACAGAAGTGTCACGACCCAACCTTCCCTCCGTGAGAGGTCGCGATGACACCTAGTCCCTATGACTAGGTAAGCCTAACATTTTCGGAATAACAACGAAAATGAAACATAAATCTAAACCATATACAGTAACAGAAATGAAATAGTGATAGAAATGCTGCTCGACATATACAATAACAACTCTCAAAGTACATACAGAGTTTTTCCAAGACCCAGAACATCATAAGTCACAAGCTTCTAAGAATTTTCTATTTGTTCTATACATCAGTATTTAGAAGTACTAGAAGAAGAACTAGACAAAAAGAAGGAGGGGGACTACTAGGTCTGCGAACATGGAAGATCTACCTCAAATTCTCCGTAGAAGCAGCATGTGCACGACTAATAACGAGGCTGGAATGATGTACCTGGATCTGCACACGAAAACATGTGTAGAACAGTAGCATGAGTACACCACAATGGTACCCAGTAAGTGCCAAGCCTTACCTCGGTCGAGTATTGACTAGGTCAGGTCAGGACCACTAGTAAATAATAAATGAAGCATGAAATATACAGTATAATAATAAATTGGAACTAAGAAAAAGGAAACACAATGAATATAGTTCAACACGCAGAGCAAACAATAGGGGATCTCTCGAGATACCGTCTCGTAGTCCCAAAATAAATATGCAGTGAGAACTCCCTACGTACCACCTCGTAGTCTCAAAAGTAAATGTACAGGGAGAAATCCCGAGGTACCGCCTCATAGTCTCAAAAGTAAATATGCAGGGGGGATCTCCCGAGATACCGACCCGTAGTCCCAAAGTAAATACGCAGCTCAAACAAATGGAGATAACATTTACAACAAGAAAATCTACAGCTTAGACTAAGTAAAAGTCAATAAAAGAAGCAGGAATTCACTAAGCATGGTGCAAAGAGTTCAGTTAAGCAATTAAGACACGTAGACATGCTATTCTAGGCTAACAGGATAACTACACATGCTAGTATATTCAATTAGGATGAAAACATGTAATTACTCAGTAAAAATCAAGTTTTGCATCAAAGAGCCCGTGTACGCACTCGTCACCTCGTGTACACGGCGCTCACATACCATATCAGTACCAAATCCTAAGGGGATTTGCCCCACACAAGGTTAGGCAAGCCACTTACCTCGAACAAATCTCAATCAATCGGTAGCAATGCTTTTCCGACGAATATCCGACTCCGAATGGCCCGAATCTAGCAAAAATCAATTACATACCATAAATATATCTATAAGAAACTAATCTAATTAATAAAATTTAAGCTAAAGCAAGAAATTAGGAAATAGACTAGAAAGCCTCCCCGGGCCCACGTCTCGGAATCGGTATAAAATACGAACACACATTCACTCACGGGTCCAACCATACAAGAATTACTCGAATCCGACCTCAAATCGCCTTTCAAAACTCAAAATTTTAGTCTATGAAGTTTCTACTATTTTCCCCCAAATTTCCAACTCAAATCCCTAATTAGATGATGAAAATAATAATAGATTCATGAAATATAGTCCAATCCGGGTTAGAATCACTTATCCCTATGATTTCCTTGATGAACCCTCGAAAAATCGCCTCACACCGAGCTCTCAAAGTCCCAAAATCAAATTGGGAATCAAACCCTCGAAATTCTCTTTTTCTACCTAGCTATCTCGCTTCTGCGAGGAATCCACCGCACGCGCGAAAAAGCCCTCGCAAGTGCGGACTTCACTTAAGTCCTCAAAGTTCACTTCTGCGAACACGTGCCATTTTTACGAGCCCGCTTCTGCGCTCCTCTACCGCTCCTGCGAGTCTGCTTCTGTGGAACTTTGGTCGCACCTACGGTCCCAGCTGGGCAGGTCCAAAGTCGCTTCTACGGCTCAATAGCTGCTTCTAAGGTGCCGCACCTGCGGCCCAAAGTGCGCAGGTGCGATTACACCAGGTGCAGCAAAGCTTCAGCCATTCTATCACAATGCCAAAAGATCCGTTAACCACCCGAAATCAACCCGAACTTAGTCGAGCCCTCAAATCACATCAAACAACGCTAAAAACACAAATCACCCCCGATTCAAACTTAATGAACTTGAAACTACAAATTTCTACAACCGATGCCGAAACCTATCAAACCACGTCCGATTCACCCCAAATTTTGCACACAATTCATATTCAACATTACAGACCTACTACAACTTCCGGAATCGGAATCCGACCCCGATATCAAAAAGTCCGCTACCGATCAAAATCTCCAAAAATTTGACTTTCGCCATTTCAAACCTAAATGAGCTACAGACCTCCAAAACAGAATCCGGAAATGCCCATAAGTCCAAAATACCCAACGGAGATAACAGAACCGATGAAACTCCATTCCGAAGTCGTTTCACATAGTTCCGACTACGATCAAAATCCTAAGACTTAAGCTTTTGTTTAGGGACTAAGTTTCCCAAAAATACTCCAAAACCACAACCAACACTTTCCGGGAATACACATAAGCAGAAAAGATACAGGGGAAGCAGTAAACAAGGGATTGGGGCTATAACTCTCAAAACGACCGCCCGGGTCGTTAGATCCTCCCCCTCTTAAAACAATCGTTCGTCCTCGAACGAGTATAGAGACATGACTGAAGCGGTGAAAAGACGAGGATAATGACTGCACATATCATGCTCGGTCTCCTAAGTTGCCTCGTGGACCAGCTGACCCCTCCACTGAACTTTCACGGAAGCAATGTTATTTGACCTCAGCTTCCAAACTTGCATGTCTAAAATAGCCACTGGCTCCTCAATATAAGATATATCCTTGTCCAACTGGACTGAGCTGAAATCCAACACATGAAACGGATCATTGTGATACTTCCGGAGAATAGAAATATGGAATACCGGATGAACTCCTGCAAGATTGGGAGGCAAGGCAAGCTCATAAGCAACCTCCCCAACACGTCGCAACACCTCAAAGGGACCAATAAACCTTGGGCTCAGCTTTCCCATCTTTCCAAACCTCATAACACCATTCATAGGAGAAACCCGAAGCAAGACCTGTTCTCTAACCATGAATGCAACATCGCGAACCTTCCGGTCTGCATAACGCTTATGTATGGACTGGGCTGTGCGGAGTTGATGCGTGGCTAGAATTCATGGTTTAACATGTTATATGCCTTACATTTTATGTGCGTTAATGATAAAAATACACTTTTTATGTGCATAATGAAGTTTATTTCATGTGTAGGTACATTGGATATGGAAACCGAGCTAAATGGATGCAAATACATCAAAAATACGCT
>ML369195.1:63988-90392 GCA_005239525.1 Nicotiana knightiana
CTGATGGCAGTGACTCTCCGCAGTGGCAGAGAATTAAACTTGGACCTGGAGAGAGATCGTGAAAGCAGAAAGGCCGAGACACTGGTACCCATGCCGATTGAACTTGATGATTCGACAAACTTGACCAAGGTAACAGTGCAACCTACTGAAGGAGAACCCAGTGCACAGAGTGAGACTGAAAAAGAAGTGGAGATAGCCCAGAAGCCGGTAGTTGAGGTGGTGGCTGAGAAAGAAAAGTCCCAAATCACTGGAAAAAAGAGACCGCCAGCTCCATTCCCTCAGAGGCTGGCCAAATACCAAAAAGATGAACAGTACAAAAAGTTCTTGGACATGCTAAAGAAAATATAGGTGAATATCCCATTGATTGATGCGTTGAAGGAAATGCCTGGTTACGCTAAAATGATGAAGGACTTGATGTCCAGAAAAGTTGACTTCCAAGATCTGGCTACTGTCACCCTTACTCAGACTTGTAGTGCGGTGGTGACGCGCCCTATTGCTGAAAAGTTGTCTAACCCAGGGAGTTTTACCATTCCTTGTACCATTGGCAACTTAGCTTTCACCAAATCTCTATGTAACTTGGGGGCCAACATTAATTTGATGCCGTTGGCCATATATAAAAGACTGGGGATTGGTAGAGCCAGGCCCACCTCCATGCTGCTGCAACTTGCTGATAGGACGGTGAAGAGACCGTCGGGTATTCTGGATGATGTATTGGTGCAAGTGGGGAAGTTTTTATTTTCTGCTGATTTTGTGATATTAGACTGCAAAGTGGATGAGGAAATTTCCATAATCTTGGGAAGACCATTTTTGGCCACAGGTAGAGCTCTTATCGATTGTGAGACTGGTGAACTTAAGATGAGGCTTAATGATAAAGAAATCACTTTCAACGTGCAGAAGTCTATGAGGCGACCTAGTGAGTTCGTCAACTGCCCTCTTATTGATGCTGTGAATGTGATCTCAGAAAAAGATTATGCATCCCTGACTGTTGGGGACCCTTTGGATGAATGTTTGATGAATTTAGATGATATGAACGGTGAAGAACTGGCAGATTGGGTGTTAGCACTTGAGGAAAAAGGGGTATGGCCAAAGGCTCTCAAGTTTGAGTCACTATACATAGAGGAAAGAGAGAACCCGCCATCCAATCCGTCTATTGAAGAACCACCCAGGTTGGAATTGAAATCGGAGGATGTCGATATGGTAGAAAAGATACTAGAGTTAACCAAGGACATCGATGATACATACTTTGTTGAATCTAGTGTCATTATTGTTGAGGATGTNGTAGAGTTATCCGAAGATGCCTACATTCTGGAATTCTTCTTGCCAGAAAGTAGGGAGTACACATTTCGTCGAAAGGCCAAGAAGAGCAGATTACTACATTATTTTATTGGGCCAGGCAGATTTGTTCCACCACCCCAGGAGCATGATTATAGAGTAGATTCAAATCTTGGGATCCAATTTATAAGTTCAAAGTGGAGGCATAAAATGATTAAAGCATTTGCTCGAAGGTGCATGGAAAGTAAAAAAATTAATGGAAAGGATGTCGACGCTACGTGAACAGGGAGTTTCCTGCACCTTACTTTTATTTCTTACTTTGTCTATATGTGATGCACTGAGGACACTGCATGATTTAAGTGTGGGGTGATGTACATATTTTTTGTGATTTGTTGTGTTTAGTGTGCTTTCTTGTTAGTAGTGTTAGCTTTTCTTGTTGGTAAGTTTTTTTTTAAGTAGAACAAAGCAGAAAAAATTAATTAGAAATATGTGGACTCTTCTTGACGATGGATCTCCTAGACAGTTTTCTTGAAGGAAGTAAGTCTAAAGAAAACACGAAAAAGATTTTCTTGTTTTAGGTAGTGTAGTAATTCCCCCTTGGTTTTTCTTTGGACCACTGTTCTTTTCCAAGGGTTTTTAATTGAACCGGGTGTAGGAGAGAGTGTTCATGTGCTAGCAGAGTTTTGGAGTTGATTATATTCGGGACTAAGTCAGAGTGGGTGACTCTCAACAACGGTTCTAGTGGAGTCAAATAAATTAAAGTGTGGTTCCTAAGGATTTCGAGTCTGTGGTATGGTTAAGTATCGAGCTTTTGCAGCGGATTATGAAAAAGGCTTGGAGTGTTCTATGTTATCTTTGGTATGAGGTGTAGCATTGGAGGAATGGGAGAAAATAACTTTGGATTCATAGAGGAATTATCAGAATGGGTGTACCGGTTGAAGATGCGAATGTGCGCACCAGAAGGATATGAGATGATTTGTGGATTTTGAGACAATGTGGCCTCGTGAAATGGGGTCACTCAGGATGAGTGAAAATTTATTTCGCTATATTTTGAATGGAGCCATTGTTATTTCTAAGGAAAGTCCAGAGTGAATTAGAAGAAGTTGGTTCGGTTAGCAATGGTTGAATCGGAATGGTGGTGGCAATGATCCGTTCCTTCAGCGCGTTAAGTTATGCAGGTGATTGGTGGCAGTACGTGCGAGGCTTGGCAGCCGCTGTAATTTGATTTACTTGGAGGTATTCAATTATAATGGTCTGATAAGTGTAGACGGACAGAGTTATGGTGGCTTAGACCCCTACTTGAGGATTGTATATTCTGCGGTTATGGGAATTCAGTCGTGTGTTGCAATGGTTCTCCTGAAATGAGTTAAGTGAAAGGTTTCTGTATGATGAAGTGTGTATCCCATTAGTGGTTCACGAGTTATGATGGAATTATTGTTCTTTCGCGCATTGGTAGGATAGGTGCGGTGAGCGGCATGAAATTTGAAAGTTGAAGATCGAGGTTGCAGTTTGGTGTTGACAAGAATGTCACGAGCTCAGATGAGTAGGAAAGGATTAAGATGTTTAGAGTAAGCTGGTATTATATTTAGCGTCACTGAGGTCGGTGTCATGTGTAAGAGGCTTTGTGTATTTATTTACGGATCCTTGATTCGCTTTACAACATTAGTATGGCCGGTGGTATGGATTGTGCAGACTTGTTACCTAGTGCGAAAGGTCGTGGGAGCATATCCCACAGGGAGATTCGTATAAATGTGACATGTTAGTCACTCGATTGTTAAATATTGAAATCAAGTATGGAGGTTATCGTAATATCGCAAATACGAGAGTTTATGCCTAAGAGGCATTCTATTCCTTGGGCTGTGGACCGTGTGAGTTTGTTCTAGATTTGACGGCTGTTCTTATGTGTCATGGAAAAGGGTTATTGTGGATCCTTGATTGATTATTAGCCTAGTGCAATACAATCAGAATCGGTTTTAGGTCCGTGGATGAACCTAAATGTGAATGTGGGATCTATATCAGGCCGAATGTGTTCATTTCAGCATACCGTTGTTTACGGAGGAGTCTTTGGGCCTTGGATGTTATTTCTATCATCAACTATTCAGTGTAATCTCTATTGTGCCATGTGGGTTGTGAGACGGTATTATTATTCGCACTCGTATTGAGATCCCATGTGGTTGTGGTGTTGTGAGAGTCGGGTGGCTCTCGAGATGCAGGTAATTTATTGCACCTTAGTTGTGCTTGAGTTTCGTGGAGTATGGCGCAATCTGTCTCCCCAGGATTTGTATTATGCACTTCGTGTGCTTGTGGTTGACATTCAGGTATTTCGTAGTTATAAGCATTTTGACTTAATGGGTACTTCCCTATTTATTGTTATGTGTGGATCAGGTGGCACGCCACCACGTGTATATTGTTGGATCGGGTGGCACACCGCCACAGGTATGTTGTTTGGATCAGGTTGCACGGCGCAACGATACCGCAACAGTGAAACATTGAGCACAATTTCTTATATTTGTTTTGTGTGTCCTGTTTCTTGCCTCCGAGAAAGGCTCATAGTATTTGATGGCCGTTCTTAGTCTTTACATGAGCTGGATAGTTCTTTTCTAGAGCTCGTTCTTCCTTATGTGTCATATTCAAGTTGTGGCTTGTTAGCACATTGATGGCGTCATATGAGATCTTAGATAGTGTTTTTGGTGGCTTATTGCCGGAACAAATTGTACTGAGTGAGACAAGATTATTGGACATGGGATCAGTGCAATTAGATTTATATGAATCATATTAAAGAGAAAATATCGTTATTTGGTTCATCATGGGGTAATGGTTCTTGTCAGGAAGAGAGGCTCAATGATTTGTTGACTCGGCAGTCGGTTATGAATTTCTACACATCTCTTCCGTCGTGGCAGCATTGCAAGAGTTGGAACAGGACTTATATATGTCATGTGGTGTGTTATGGGCATCGGATTCGTGGAATTTTGACTATTGTTATCGGAGGATGTTATTATGGTCATGTGAAATATGCGGTGCATGGTGTGAATTCAGCAAAGGTATCATGTTTGGGTACGGTGCGTAGTGACTAATACTCATGTTGAAAGTAGGCCCGATGGAGAGTTCCGGATGTTGGAATTTGGCTCTAAGGCTTATTTGACTAAATAAAAGGGAGAATCTTCAGATTGACTCGAGCTAATGTGCTCAACTGGGTTGTGGTAGCATGAGTAGGTGCACGAGGTGTTAAGTAGTGATTTTGGACAACTCCGGAGCAGTTCATAGCACGTTCGAGGACGAACGTATGATTAAGTGGGAGAGAATGTAACGACTCAATCGATCGTTTTGAGGTCTAGCGTGTCACTCGGCGGTTGGAGGCCTTGGGTAGCTTCACTTAAGGTATTACGACTTGTACGTGTGGTGGGAATTAAATTTCGGGGAAGTTCGGAGTTGATTTAGAAAGAAAATTCTCATTTCGGAAGCTTTAAGTAGGAAGAGTTGACTAAGGTTTGACTTTTGAGTAAACGACCCTAGAATCAGGATTTGAAAGTTCCAATAGGTTCGTATGATGATTTCGGACTTGGGCGTATGTCCGTATCGGGTTTTGGGTGACCCAGGAGCATTTCAGTGCTTATTATGGAAAGTTAGCATTTTGGAAGAATTTCATAAATTTGGGTTGAAGTGTATTTTAATGTTATCGATATCCGTTTGGGATTCCGAGAGTATGAATAGCTCCATATTGTGATTCTGTAGGACCACGTCCGAATGTGGATTTGGAGGTCCGTAGGTCATTTTGGAGTCGTTTGGCGAAAGCTAAAAGTTGAAGGTTTTTGGAAGTTTGACTGGGAGTGAAAGTTTGATATCGGGGTCGAATTCCGATTCCGGAAGTGGGAGTAGGTCCGTAATGTCAATTATGACTTGTGTGCAAAATTTAAGGTTGATCGAAATTGATTTGATAGGTTTCAGCTTCGAATATAACAGTTGGCATTTCTTAGTTTCATTAGGCTTGAATTGGGGGTATTATTCATGTTTTTAGCATTGTTTGATGTTATTTGAGACCTCGACTAAGTCCGTGTTATGTTTTGAGACTTGTTGGTATGTTCGGACGGGGTCCCGAGAGGCTCGAGTGAGTTCGAGGTAGTTTCAGACTATTTCTAAGCCATTTTTAGCTGCTGGTTTTTGGCTACAGCAGTGTTCTATGCGATCGCGGGGAGCTGGAAGCGATCGAGATGAGTAAAATGGAAGAAATTGGCCATTGATTCGTGATCTCGGAAGACCTTTAGCGATCGCATGGAGGAAACTTTCTGCTGCACTGACTCGACTTTGAAAGCTTATATCTTGCAATCTATAAAGAATTTGGAGATGATCTAGAAATAAAAATTGTAGTCTTTTGTTTCTAGTTTTCATAAAATTAAACCATTTGGAATTTAGAGTTGTGTACCGAAAGTTATGATTGGTACACTACAGCCTATCCGGGAAGAGTTTAGAAATCACGAAGAAGAAGAAATTATATTGCATAGAGCTGACTTTGACAACTTATAGTTTGTAATCTATAAGGAACTGGGAGATGAGTAGAGCATGAAAGTTGTATCCCTTGGTGTCTTGTTTTCAAAAGTTAAACCATTTACAATTTGGAATTTTGGACAAAAAGTTATGGCGATTATACTAGAGGCTGTCTGGAAGAGCTGGGCACTTGTTCTTCGCAATCGCGAAGTATTTTCCGCGATCGCGAAGGGCAAATTGTGAGCTGAAAAAAGTTGTGCTTCGCGAGTTCGCGAAGCATTTATCCGCGATTGCAAAGAGTAAATACCGGGGCATAATCTATATTTTGTGGTTTCAGCCATTTTTAACATATTTGGAGCCATGGAGCTCGGATTGAAGTAATTTTTTAGGCGATTTTCACCATATACGTCATGATTCTATGGTTATATTCATCATTTATTTCGGATTTAAATGGAAGAAATCAAGATTTTTGAAAAAAATTTCAGGGACGAAAATTTATGATTTGAAGATTTGTTATCGGATTTGATAAAATTGGTATGATTGAACTCATATCAGAATGGGTTGTCAGATTTTGTGAGTTTCATCGGGTTCCGAGACATGGGCCCTTCTGCCAACTTTTTGAGCGGAGTTGGAAATTTTTATAAATTGTTAAATTTCAAGCATTGGAGTATATTTTTGATTAATTTGCACGTTGTTTGACTAGTTTCGGATTGAACGGCACCAAGTTGGGACTTTAGGGCGAAATTATGACTGGAAAGTGGGGTTTAAGACGATGTAAGTCTCTTTTCTAACCTTGTAAGAGGGAATTAACCCCATAGTTGAATTGATTTAATATGTACTTCTATTTGTGGGGGTTACGTACACACGAAGTGACGAGAGTCCTCACGTAGCAACTAATTATGCTTATGTCGGAGTAGTCTAAGACCCAAATCATGTTATACTTGCGATGTTTGCACCCTACTTGTTAATTTAATTGCTTAACTCATATTGAAACTTTATAAAGAAGTTTTAAATAGTTAAACATCGTTTACTTGAGTTTTGGACGAGTCACTTGACCGTTGATGAGAATTGGTATTTCTTTGAATATTCTCCCTTTAATAAATCTTGAATTGGTTGTTTTAATGTATTTCTCTTTTGTGGAGCGGGCCGAACGCCTCGGTAGCAGATAGATGCATCTATGGTTCGTGCTGTTCGACCCTTGACGGTGCACAATTTATATATTTTATGTTGGATCGGGCCGTACGATCTTGGTATAACTTGCGCATGATAAATCTTTGGATTAATAACAATTGATATTGCTTCATTGGCTTGAGATATAAATTGTTAAATGATGAAAATAAATTTGAAAATTTCCTATTAGTAAAAGAATTGTTTACTTACTTACTTCTTGTTATTGAGTTTTCAGCTGCTTTATACAATCCATGCTTAATTATAATATCGATATTTTATGGTTAGCCCATAATAAGTGTCGGAATCGACCCCTCATCACTACTTCTTCGAGGTTAGACTGGATACTTACTGGGTACGCGTTGATTTACGTACTCATACTACACTTGCTGCACATTTTGTGCTGGTACATATATGTCTAGTGGTCTTGTGGGCGCAGAGGCGCAGTTATTGCGGGGACTTAGGTGAGCTGCATCCTATCTTACGAGTCCGCAGCGCACAAAGTCTCCATCATCATTTTTTACTCTCTCCTGTCTAATTTGTATTTCTGTCAGATGTTATATTTTACCATATTTCCTAGTTGATGCTCATGCACTTGTGTCACCGGGTTTAGAGATACGTATGGTTTATTCATTATTCTAGCTGTGGAAAATATTTTCATTTACTTTGTAAATTCTATTTTCGTATTATTTAATTAATGAAAATTATGATTTCAAATAAACTAAAATGAGTAAATAAGTTAATCATTTATTGTTGGCTTGCCTGACGGCGGTGTTAGACGCCATCGCGACCTTAATGGATTTTGGGTCATGACAACTTCATTCTTTTATTGTCTTTTTCCGGAACTCTTTCCGACGAGCACCCATGATTTTAAAATTTTAGATCTGTCACCGACAACAACATATCATCTACAATGTAGTTCTTCAAAGAGATTTTTTTTTGGCAATTTTCTTCAAAGAGATTTGCTTTGGGGAAGAATTTTCTTTTCATAGTTTTTTTCTCTTTCAATTTCTCTTATGTAGGTAAATTGATCAAACTATATTAAAATTTATGCTTGTTTTAATATAATTTTTTTTTATTGTTTGATTTATCGTCACCAAAGTTTGCTTTGTTTTCTTTCGTATGACGCCTTTTTTACTTTCGATCCCAATATTTTAGTACCTCCGCAGCATTTTCGTATTTGGCGCTCATTCCTTTCTTTTGTTTAACTTGAGATTGAGTGTTGTATATATACACACATCACATGACTATTTTAGATTGGAATATATTGCAACTCCAAATTATTTGGTCGAGTAGTGATATGCTCAAGTGTTCGGTAATACTTAAAATTAAATAATTTCTTTCATAAGTTCTTCCTTTAAAATGTTTTATGAATCAACTACTGTGCGTATAAGATAATAGCAATAATTATATTGTATAATTAAACAAGAAAATATAGTTTAACACTTTGTATTAACATAAAGATTTTGTTACTTAGTGTTTCCTCCACCTTACTTCTCAAAAACCCGACACATGACTTCACATATAAAGTCTATTGATTTTGCGATAAGCAAATCTCTTCCAATTTCATGGTAAGGAGTTCAATAACGATGAGCACGGAAACAAACAATGAAGATATATACGTTCAAAATTAAAGCCAACAAAAAAAATGGTTTTTCTTATACTGAAATAAATTGTAACTAACTTGATTTTTTATATTCTATTTAATTTGATGGAAAAAAGCAATATTATTGGTGTGTCAACCTAAATATCAAATTTACTATTTTTTTTATATGAAATCATTTTGTGTTGGTATAACATTCAAAATTTGATTTGTATTCTTGCAGCAATCATTTTGATCCATAATTCTTCAAATACCTCTATTTTTATTGATATTTCAGATTATAAGTGTAAGTCAATTCTATGTAGTTATTTGTTCAGTTAAATAATACTTTCTTCCTAAATTTATATATTAAGTTATTGTACTTGGTGCTTTTTTAGATACTATTAATATTATTTTGCAATACTGTATTTTACAAATATGGACGAAGATTTTTGCGTATGATTCTTGGAGAGAAAGAATCCTTGTTTATTTGGATTCTCAATTTTTGTATGTACTTGGCTTGTTTTGATAAGTCTATGATTAATGACTTATTTGAGACATTTCCGTAAGATTCCCAAAATTGTTAAGAAACTTAGCTCAAAGTAATAATATAAAACAAGAAAATAGACAAGAATGTAGGGAGCAAGAGCGGAGAGATTCTTATTTCTTCCATGTATTCGCATTTCTTGCTGCCTCATTAAAAATGTTGTCAAGAAAACCCAGTGGAATAAAACCTTTGCTAAGGAAAAAAGAGTGCAGCGCGTGCTATACTCCCCCTGACAAAAATATCACTTGATATCTCGGGGACGATGAATTTCAATCTAGTATAACAACTTCTCAATTGCTGAGGTCGGCAATGCCTTGTGAAGAAGTTTGCCAAATTTTCACTTGAACAAATTTGTTGAACATCGATCATGTCTGAAATAGAACTTTGGTGAAATATGTTTTATTTTGTCTCCTTCGATAGTCCTTTCAATTGAGCTATGCATGGAGTACCTTCTTGTAATTGGAATCTTGTTGAATATCATAATATGGTAGTACCCTCACGGACAAATAGATTATCTGAACAACGAACCATGCTCTGCAGTTGTATAACCAATAAACCTTGACAATATTTGTTAGAACAAACAAATCTATATCAAGAATTTATTTTGCAATATAACATTAATAGTATTTTAATATTTCCACATAGGAGTACAACTATATCCCGCTAGCTGTTGGTCCCAATTGCACACGCAAGTATACGTGGTCGTACAAGTAATATAATGATAAATCGAGTATCGAACCCACAGAGACTTGTGTGACTACTCACAATTCACTATAATTGTTATTTAATCAAGCCAAAATAAGAATCCAATAATGTGCCTATGCTATACTACGATTCTAAGAAATAATTAATTATCAAGTAACGAGTTGATTGTTGTATATTCAATTGAGACAAATATTTCAGGGTTGTGATCGATTCACCATTCCTATTGTGTTCTAATTAACTCTCCCATTCATATAATTCACTCATGGCTGCTAATTAATCGATAATTGCTCTCATAGCTTTCTCCCGAAGCACTACTCGCCTATTCTCAATAGATTAACGCCTATATTCCTATAAAATTATTCTATTAGAATGCACTAAGATTATGATATTTAATTAAGCACAGTGACTAGGTATATTCCTATCCTAACCACAAATCCGCTCCCCTGAAGGGTTAAGATCGCGCTCTCTTCAATTCTTCTCTAAAATATACACGACTTTCCCAAGCATAGCATAGACAGTATATAGAACCTAACTGCTGGCCAGACAATTAAGCAATTAAATACAGAATTGAAGAAACCACCATATATTGAGTGAACTATAATCAAAGTTAAGCTAATGTCGAATAACAATATTCATGGCTAAATCACAACCCCAGAACAATGGGTGTTTAACCACTCATGCTAAAATCAAACAATTGCATAAGTGTTGAATTAATTGTAAAATACTAGAAAAAGATGAAGAAACTGAGAATCCTTCGCTCCCTAGAAATTCCGCATGTATTATTCCTCCAAAGTGGCGTGAAATTCTCAAAAATAAGCTTAGACTTGCTTTTATACGTGTTGGGTAGGTCTAGGGCCGAAATAACCGTGTCCCGGAAACAAAAGGAAAAAATCTCGTCACCGGCGCCCTGGATAGCGCCAGGCTCCCACCAGGGCGCTGCCCCAATAATGTTTCTACCTCCAGCGCCACAGGTGGCGCCCAGCCCTGCCTGTGGCGCCCAAAATTGCTTTTTTCCGGTTTCGTCCGTCTTGGCTCTAATTTCGCGCGTTTCACCCCCAGTTGATCCCGAATCATTTCTACACATAAAAACACTTCAAATTAATATAAATAATCACATTTAACATCTAAAACTCACGAAACAAAATTAAAATATGAGGCGATATACATAGAAATATATACACTTTAAGCTAAACATCAACACCCCACACTTAGAATCTTGCTCGTCCTCGAGTAATGGGACAATCTACTACCCTTCAACACCTACAAAGTTCATTATCAAGGAGTATTTTACTTTTCAATCACACACCTTACCCCTTGACTATGATCGATACCGGCAATGAAGTATGAACATACAAAATTTCACATTCTTCCCCTTCTTTAAACATGCCCAAGTATAACAATTTACTCAATCATACCAACAACCTATTTGCAACTACCAAACCTCAAGATTCGACTTGTAACCACAAAGCTCTCTCAATTCACGCAATCACCCAACATGAAAGTTTACAACATTACCAATTGCTCAAGAGATCATGTTCCCTCACCAACAACAAAAGAGTGAATATAACTAGTTCACACATTCAAATATGCTTTTTGAACATAATTTAAGGACATCACAAAATTGAACAAAAATTCACTCACTCTCACAAAGAATTCATATGCATCCCCTGGTCGTACCATAAGCTTGCCCTTAGTGTAGATCTCCACTAATTTAAGTTAGCCAAATCTAGGATCAATGAGGACTTTTAAGATTGTAATGTAGGCTAAAGGACGGGTAAGATATATTTAGGAATAGTGACTAACCCTCCTAAGCACTTTAATACACTACCTTCACAAATCAACACATATTCTTCTCAACCAATTCCCTCGCCACAACTCATATTCAACATAGCCCTTTTTTTTCAATTAAGCACTTCTATATTTTCACTAGCACAATTTAATAAAAATGGAGGTGTGTATCTTTTTGTACATACTTTTACTATCATTTTTTCCCTCTTTCTTTCCTACACACACTCCATACATGAAGATTCAATGGCTAGTGACTTTTGAATACAATTTTAGTGCACCAACGGGCCCTTCCATGGCTCCACTCAAAAGCTACTCCCCAATATCTCACCTTACTTCTTTTAGCGACTAAGTGCCTTAGGAGGAAAAGCTGCAAAAATCTCAATTTAAGAACAAAATAGGGGTGCGACTTGTAATGTGGGCACCAAATAAAAGGTCAAAAGGCTCAAAGGGTCTAGCAACAAAATTTTTTATTTTTTATGTGAAAAGAACATCCATGGTCAAGCAAGAAAATGCCTACGTCATCTCCTAGACTAGCATAACCTACAATTTCGCTTCGATTAACACACAGGGCAAGTTCTAGACTACACAGGATAGCATAGAAAATCACTAAACCTCACTCACACATTGCACACAACAGTCTTGTTCAACTCTCAAGTCAAGCAAGCACACATAATTGAGAGAATTAAGCAATATTACACTATGTAGCACACAAGTCAAGCAACTGAGCTAAGGCGTCACAAGATAGACTATTTAATTTTTCTTAGGCATCACAAGTCAACCAAATACAAGGGAAAGCAGAATGTATGTCATAACCTAATATGCCAGCACCAAACATGTCAAAGGGTATTTCTAAGTTACTCAGTTTCTTCCTAACTATTCTAAAAAATAATTTTTAAGTGCCCGGTTCGAGCTACACCCTTAGAAAAGAACCGGTGCCCAAAGAAAAACCAAGGGATATTACCTACCTACCCTAAGAAAAAAAATAAAAAATCTTTTTGGTGTTTTTAAATCGGACTTTATCCCTCAAGAAAATTATCCAACAGATCCATCGTCGGGAAAAGTCTGAGTTTTTTCTATTTTTTTTTTTCAAAATTTTTCATTTTTTGAACTAACTAAAATTAACAATTAACTAAAACGAAAAATACTGAAAATGCGACTAACTACTAAAACAAAACTAATTAACGCTAAAAAAAAAAATCTAACTATACAAATTATACAACAATATCACAAGTAGCATACTTCCCACCCCACACTTAAAGCATGCATAGTCCCGGTGCAATCCTCAGAAGAATGAATAGGGCTGCCAGGTGCAATCCCCAACATCTCTTTGGAAGAACCGGATAACTCACTGCACAATTCCATACGCTCCATATCTGTAGCACCTTCTTTGCACATCAAAAAGTTCAGAGTTTTATAAATGTACCTGCTGAAGCTTTCATCCCTTTCATAGCGTGCAACTGGCGTGATCTTGGATGATGGCTCCAACAGTATAGTAATGTCCATTAGCCCGGGTGAAGGCTCCACCACTTCGTCATACCCTGGGTACTCAGGCACCCCAAGATCCATCATATACTTGGTGAGCAAATTGCCAAAGAAAAACCGCTTGATCTGCCTCCCAAAACTTGTACGTGCCATCTCACCCAACATCAATTCACCCACATTTATGGGTCGGCCTGTCATCAAAAAATAAATGACACACACTCGAGCACGAGTGCAGTCACTGATATGCTCGGCAGGCATGAGACGTGCTTGTACAAAATTCTACCACACCTTGGCAGTCTTGTTAAAATCGGACCGGACCATATGAAGATGAAGAGTGCCGTGTTGTTTGATCCACTTGGCAGTCGAATCAACGCCACACAAAGTGTGACGAATCAATTTGTATTTGGGGCTCTTGACAAATTTTTTAAGCCTCTTTGGGTCAACATCTTCAACCCCCAAGTATTTGTAGATGTCTGCTCGGTGCATTTTAATCTCCACACCCCGTACACTTGAAATAGCATGCCCGTCGTGCCAATTGGCATAAATTTCCCGGACCATACTCAAATTTGTCGGTCCGGGGCATGTCAATAACTTCTCCATATGCCTTGCACGGAGTTGGCTCATTACCTCAGGAAAGTTCCGGTCCAAGGCTTTAGTGTTAATCCCTACCTCGGAGATATAACTCCCCTTTGGCACAAAGTCCCTGTGCCATGCAACTGCCGCATCATCTACCAAATCCAACCGAGGTCGGGGTTTCAAAGGTGCAGGGTGTGAGCTCTCGGCCAATTGCTTGCCTTTGGCTTGGCGGGAGGGGCCGTCTCCTTGCTTTCTTTTCTTGGGTTCCGAAGAGGTGGAGGAGGATTTTCCAATGCCTTTGCCCTTGGTTGCACTATCACGAGCCATGTGGTATCCTGCAGCACCATGAACACAAGAACATGAGACTTGATAAATATTGTACCTAAGGTTGTGGTGCAAGTCCTACAAGGACCCCACACTTAAAAACAAAGGTGCAATTAATACTTCTTTCATGATTTTTTATGCGATAAGGTGCAAGTGTTGCCTCCTAGAGCTATGGGTACTCAAGACTTCCCCAAGCTATTCAAATAATTAATTGATTATGGCTACATGAATTCTCATTAATCGTAGCAATAGCATGTGGCACTCCATTTTATACATTGCAAAACTACACTACATCACTACTTTCTACAACAAGTCAACAACATATAATACATAATATACATGGTGTAAAGACATGATTTTTACTTTCAAGCTCAAACCTTTAATATGTAGCACATTTCTACACACCCCACACTTATTTTCAATTACAAACACTCGGTTACTCAAGACTTCACTGGTGTACCTAGAAACTTCATTCAAGCATATTCACAAACATCTTGTGGGCATAAATTGTGAGCTCTAGACTTCAACAATGGTAGAAGGGAATGACCATCCCAATTTTTAATAGAGTAGAGGGACTTTAAGTTTACTACTCCAACCACATAATAAACACAGCAACGTCAACAACACCAAGTCAACCACCAAAATTATTTTACAACTTCATAAAGGGAAAAGTTGGGGGTTAGGGCTCATGGGGGGTTGGATTTATCATTGATACTACACTAAAAACATAGAAGAAGAAGAAGAAGAAGAAGAATAAGAAGAATAAAAACATACCTGAAGATTGAAGAAGGAAAAACAAGAGAAAAATTGAAAATTTTTGGTTGAGGGAAGGGGGAAGTCACGGCAGAGGTGAGTAGTTTAGAGGGTGTGTTTGTTTTGTTTCTTTCTTTTGTATTGTGGAGAAGTAGTGTGTGGGTGGGTGTGGGTATTTGGGTAGAAGATGGGTTATATTGTTAGTGTAGATGGGTAATTGGGTTGGGTTTAATGGGTATGGGTAATTAGAAAAATAAATAAAATGAAGAAAAATAAAAATAAAATTAAATTAAATACACCCCCCAGCCAGCGCCCAGCGCTGGGTTTTTTTTTATAAACTGTCTCTATTGCCCCAGTGGCACATGGCGCTGACCAGGGCGCTGGGGGGGGTATTTAAATATTATTATTATTATTATTATTATTATTATTTTTTATAAATAGACAACCAGATCCCCTTAGCTTTTTAAATACTCAATTACATGTCCTACACCATTGTATCTATAAATTCTTGGCCTACAATAATAAAAAAAATGCAAAATCTATCTATTCTGCTAAAAAAATTAAGAAGTTAACTACGAAAGCGATTAAAAATTGGGTTGCCTCCCAACAAGCGTCTGATTTAACGTTGCGGCACCACGCAGAGTCTCGCCTCACTAATCAGCGAGCACGGCTTTGGTCTTCTCACGATTTATGGTACCACCCCAATAGTGCTTGACTCTATGCCCATTCACCAAAATTTTTCTTTCACCATGTAATGCTCGCAACTCAAGTGCACCATATGGAGTGACTCTCACCACCTCAAACGGGCCTGATCATCTCGATTTCAGCTTTCCAGGAAACAATATCAGCCTAGAATTGAATAATAATACTTGTTGGCCTGGCTCGAATTGACGTGGCTTAATATGCTTGTCATGCCATCTCTTGGTCTTCTCTTCGTAAAGTTTGGCATTTTCATACGAGTGCAGCCTGAACTCATCTAATTCATCCAACTGCATCAATCTTTTCTCACCCGCGGCTTCAAGGTTCATGTTTAGCTTCTTGATGTCCCAATATGCTTTATGTTCGAGCTCAACAGGCAAGTGACACGCCTTCCCATAGACCAGCTTGTACGGTGATGCCCCTATTGGTGTTTTGAAAGCTGTTCTATATGCCTATAAGGCATCATCTAACTTTACAGCCCAATCTTTCCTGTTCACACTCACCGTTTTCTCTAATATTTTCTTTATTTCTCTGTTGGATACCTCTGCTTGTCCACTTGTTTGAGGGTGATATGCTGTTGCAACTCGATGACGGACTCCATATTTTGCTAAAAGGTTATTCAACAATCGATTGAAAAAATAGGTTCCTTCATCACTAATCAAGGCACGTGGAGTACCAAATCTTGAGAATATATTCTTCTTCACAAACGCAGCGACAACCATGGCATCATTTTTCGGAAATGCAATTGCCTCCACCCATTTTGACACGTAGTCAACTGCCAGCAAAATGTACCTTATTTCCCCTGGACGATGGGAATGGACCCATAAAATCTATCCCCCACACATCAAAATTCTCGACCTCCAAGATATTATTCAAAGGCATCTCGTGCTTCCTTGTGATTGTTCCTGTTCTCTGGCACTGGTCACACTTTTTAACAAACGCGTGGGCGTCTTTGAATAAAGTTGGCCAAAAGAACCCAGATTGTAGCACTTTCGCCGTTGTTCTACCGCCACCATGATGGCCCCCATAAGGTGATGCATGACAATCATACAACACAAGTTCCACCTCTTTATGAGGAATACATTTCCTCATTAACTGATCACCACATTCTTTGTACAAATAAGGCTCATCCCAATAGTAAAACTTCACATCATGTAAGAACCTCTTCCTTGCCTCAAATTCAATTTCCGGAGGAAGTACCCCACTCACCAGATAATTCACATAATCAACATACCATGGAGGAGGGTCTTGGGTTATAGCAAAAAGTTGCTCATCAGGAAACACTTCTAAATATCTCTACCCTCCTCCACATGGTCATGATTTTCCAGCCTCGACAGATGGTCAGCTACTTGGTTTTCAGTGCCCTTTCAGTCTCTTATCTCCACATCAAACTCCTGCAACAATAAAACCCAACGCATCAATCTAGCTTTAGATTCCTTCTTTGTAAATAGATACCTGATTGCTGCGTGATCTGTGTGGACTATGACTTTTGTTCCCACCAAGTATGCCCGAAACTTTTCAAAATCCCACACCGCAGCTAGCAGCTCCTTCTCAGTGGTGGTGTAATTCTGATGTGCATCATCAAGGGTCTTACTCGCATAGTAAATGGAATAAAACAACACGTTGTCATTCCTTTGGCCTAACATTGCCCCGATTTCATGGTCACTTGCATCACACATAAGTTCAAATGGTACGGGACCAATCAAGTGCAACAATTATGGGGGAAGCTCCAATTTCTTTTTGAGCTCATCAAATTCCTTCAGGCAGGCTTCATCAAAATTGAACTTGACATCTTTTTCCAGAAACCTGCACAAAGGAGTAGCAACTTTAGAAAAATCTTTAATAAAGCGACTATAGAATCCTGCGTGTCCCAAGAAACTCCGGACACCCTTCACCGGAATTGGTGGAGGTAGTTTTTCAACTGCCTCCACTTTTGCCTTATCAACTTCGATGCCACTCCTAGATACTCTATGACCCAAAATGATGCCTTCCTGCACCATAAAGTGACACTTCTCCCAATTTTAAGACCAGATTCGTTTCTTTACAACAGGCCAACACTATGCTTATATTTTCAACATCATAAGATGAACCAAAGACTGAGAAGTCATCCATGAATACCTCTACGAATGTTTCCACCATATCAGTGAAAATAGCCATCATGCATCTCTAGAAAGTGGCTGGTACATTACAAAGACCAAATGGCATTCGCTTGAAGGTGAAGGTGCCATAAGGACAAGTAAACGTGGTCTTCTCCTGATCCTCTAGGCATATGACAATTTGATTGTAACCTGAATACCCATCAAGAAAGCAATAATATTCATGCCCTGCTAATCTGTCCAACATTTGGTCAATGAAAGGGAGTGGAAAGTGATCCTTGAGGGTTGCCTTGTTGAGCCTTCGATAATCAATGCACACTCTCCATACCATAACAGTGCGGGTAGGAATCATCTCATTTTTCTCATTCCCAATCACAATCATGCCTCCCTTTTTGGGCACACATTGAACCGGGCTCACCCAGTTGCTGTCAGAAATAGGAAAAATGATACCTGCATCCAGCAATTTTATGACTTCTTTCTTCACTACTTATTTCATGATGGGATTTAACCTCCTTTTCTGCTCAACACTCGGGTGGTGTCCATTTTCCAAAAAGATTTTATGCATGTAAAACGACGAGCTGATTCCCTTAATATCTGCAATGGTCCACCCAATCGCCTTTTTGTGCTCACGAAGTACTCTGAGCAATTTCTCTTCTTGTGTATTGGTCAGGTTGGACAAGATGATCACGGGAAATTTCTCTTCTTGTGGATGTAACTGCAAGATATTTCAAGAACTTTCTCAATTTCTCCCCTTGTTTCATCTTCACTATCTTCTTCATCCCCAACCAAAACTTTCTCAAGAGGGTCAACAGGACTTATGTAGGGAACCACTGATGCCGCCTTGCTTTCCACCACAGTAATCATGGATAGCTCTTCATAGTGGACGGGTAATTTGAGTGCCTTATATACATTAAACACCTCCACTCGATCACCAACTCGCATCGTCATCTTCACTTCACACACATCAATGATAGCTTGGCCTGTGGCTAAGAAGGGACACCCAAAATAAATGAGACTTCCTGATCAGGCTCATAATCCAAGATAATGAAATCATCTGGGAATATGAAAGAGCCCACATGAACCAGCACATGTTCAATTACTCTATCAGGATGAGCAAGGGAGCGATCAACCAATTGTAAAATCACTGTTGTTGGGCGTGGCTCATCCAACCCCAACTGCCTGAACACAGATAGCGGCATCAAATTAATGCTCGCCCCAAGATCGCATAAAGCTCTCCCCACTGCATGCTTACCAATTGAGATCTGGATAGTAAAACTACCCGGATTCTTTAATATCTGAGGTAGTTTGCTTTGAATTCTTGAGCTACATTCCTCAGTGAGCGCCACGGTCTCAAACTCAATTAGCCTTCTTTTATTGGCCACAATGTCCTTGATGTATTTAGCATATTTGGGCACCTCCTGCAAAATATCTACCAGTGGAATATTGATTTGTACCTTCTTCAAGAGGTCAAGGAACTTTTTGTATGCGGCATTATTTTTCACCTTTTGCAACCTTTGTGGGAACGGAGGGGGTGGCCTTGGAACCAATGGTGGGGGTTGATCATCCACTGCCTCTTCAGCTGGCTTTTCCGATTCTTTCGGATTGTTTGATGTTAAATTCAATAGTGGATGGTTTCTCATTAAAAGTTACTTGCTTTCTCTTCTTGGAATGAACTTCTTCCAATTTCCTCCCATTCCTCAATGATACAGCATTAACAGATGCTTTAGGATTAGCTTCAGTGTCACTTGGGAGAGCCCCCATTAGTTAGGTATTTTGGGAACTGGCAAGTTTCCCCATTTGACGTTCCAAATTTCTCATTTCTACTGTTTGGGCCTGGTGGTCAGCCATTATTTTCTGATTGAAAACAAGTTGGTCGTTCATCATTCTCTTCATAATCTCCTCAAGGCTAGCTGATTGTTTAGCCTGAGCTGGTTTGTACTGTTGTTGAGGTGCTGGAGGCCTGTAATGATTCTAAGTGCCTTGATTTCCACCTTAGAGAAGTTTGGGTGGTTTCTCCAGTTGGGGTTATAAGTGTTCCCATATTGATTTGCTTGACCCCTATTCGCATTACCCACAAATCAGACAGACTCTGGATTAGCTGGGCACAAGTCACTCGGGTGACCCTCTCCACAGACTTCACAAAATACCTGAATCTGTTGCATTGGTTGCACTGGCTGGGCATGTTGCAGTGGTTGAGACTGTTGTTTGTTAATGATCAAAGTCAACTGATTGACTTGGTTAGTCAATGTAGAGATCTGAGCTGACAATGCTGAGACAACATCTAGTTTAAGAACCCCTGGTGNGTTTAGGGATGGAGCCCCTCATTGAAAGTGTGAACTAACACTTCGTTTGTCTGATTGTGATGAGGACAATCTCTGAGTAGCCCCTTGAACCTTTCCCATGCTGAATATAAAGATTCGCCTGCTTTCTGTTTAAAGGAGACTATCTCGCTTCTGATCTTTGTAGTCTTTCCTGAAGGAAAGAACATTGCCAGAAATTTTCTCGCCAAATCGTTCCATGTTGTAATGGAATTAGCTGGTTCTGCCTTCAGCCATCGCTTTGCTTCGCCCAATAGAGAGAATGGGAAAAGCGTAAGCCTCACATAATCTGGCGTGACCCCATTAGTGATATAAGTATCACTGATTTCCAAGAAATTTAGAATGTGCTGTTGTGGATCCTCTGTGTGGAAGACCCATAAACTGCCGTTTGCATGAAATAGCTGGATTATGCTCTGTTTCAGCTCAAAGTGCCCAGTGATTCTGGGCTTCACGATGCTGGAGGTAACATTAGCAATACTGGGCATTGCTACCTCCCGAACATCCATGTGTTGTTCCTCTGCCATGTTCACAGGAATTTTAATGAGGTCCTGAATATTGTCTGTATGCCTTGCTTCCCTCAACCTCCTGTGATGTTCTCTCAGGTTCGGGGTCAAATCCGTCAAGTCTGTCCTGGCTTCTGACCCTACGCATTCAATCAAAGTTCCTGAGATTAGAGCAAATATCAAGTAATGTTAGACTAGATGAAATAAACAATTAATGTGAAAACTAGAAAGTAATCTATATTCAAGTCCCCGACAACGGCGCCAAAAAGTTGTTGGTCCCAATCGCACACGCAAGTATACGTGGTGGTACAAGTAATATAATGATAAATCGAGTGTCGAACCCACAAAGACTTGTGTAGACTACTCACAATTCACTATAATTGTTATTTAATCAAGTCAAAATAAGAATCCAATAATGTGACTATGCTATACTACGATTCTAAGAAATAACTAATTATCAAGTAACGAGTTGATTGTTGTGTATTCAATAGAGACAAATATTCCAGGGTTTTGATCGATTCACCATTCGTATTGTATTCTAATTAACTCTCCCTTTCAAGTAATTCACTCATGGTTGCTAATTAATCGATAATTGCTCTCATAGCCTTCTCCCGAAGCACTACTCGCCTATTCTCAATAGATTAACGCCTATATTCCTATGAAATTAATCTATTAGAACGCACTAAGATTACGATATTTAATTAAGCACGGTGACTAGGTATATTCCTATCCTAACCACAAATCCGCTCCCCTGAAGGGTTAAGATCGCGCTCTCTTCAATTCTTCTCTAATCTATACACGGCTTTCCCAAGCATAGCATAGATAGTATATAGAACCTAACTGCTGGCCAGTCAATTAAGCAATTAAACACATAATTGAAAAAATAACCATATATTGAGTGAAATATAATCAAGGTTAAGCTAATGTCGAATAAAAATATTCATGGCTAAATCACAACCCCAGAACAATGGGTGTTTAGCCATTCATGCTAAAATCAAACAATTGCATAAGTGTTGAATTAATTGTAAATTACTAGAAAAAGATGAAGAAACTGAGAATCCTTCGCTCCCTAGCAATTCCGTGTGTATTATTCCTCCAAAGTGGCGTGAAATTCTAAAAAATAAGCTTAGGTTTGTTTTTATACGTGTTGGGTAGGTCTAGGGCCGAAATAACCGTGTCCCGCGCAAAATAGGAAAAAATCTCGTCACCGGCGCCCTGGGTAGCGCCGGGCGCCCATCTGGGCGCTGCCCCAATCATGTTTCTGCCTCCAGCGCCACAGGTGGCGCTCAGCCCTGCTTGTGGCGCCCAAAATTGCTTTTTCCCGGTTTTGTTCGTTTTGGCTCTAATTTCGCGCGTTTCGCTCCCAATTGATCCCGAATCATTCCTACACATAAAAACACTTCAAATTAATATAAATCATCACATTTAACATCTAAAACTCACGAAACAAAATTAAAATATGAGGCGATAAACATAGAAATATATACACTTTAAGCTAAACATCACTAGCATATTGTTATACTCATGGTTCTAGCAAGATACATTAGTGCACTAATTGCACTAGACACAAAATAAATCATGTACGCCATGATTTCTCTAATCCACATAAGGATGTGCTGAAACTTTATTTAATAAATTTCTTGGGAACGTTAATATGCTTCAGCATAATGTAAATCCTTCAAGGATTTTCATTATACGCATATCAGATGTATTGTCAAAATTAAAACCTGAAAATGATTTCATCCACTGCAGGAGAACATATCTCCATATAACTAATGCCGGGATATTTACGAAAAATCTTGTGCCACAAGTCGCCTTTATATCTATCGACTTGATTTTTTTATTTCACTTTCGGTGTTGGGACTATCCATCCAACTTCACATTTTTCAGGTGAAGTCAATTTTATTGCGTATTTTTCATTTGGCTATTCATTTATCTCTCCAAATTTCATGACAGATTTGAGCTCAAGATCCTCGTTAATACTAATAATATTGAGCGCTACATTATATTGAATGCTTCATCAGGTGTCTTGCGTGTCCGTGTCAACCATACTTATCCCTTGTCTCAAGCGGCGCAAGCACATGCAGACCTTGAGAGCAGGAAAACATCTGGATCAGTTATGTTGATTCCAGATAGTGAGCAAAAGTAGTCTACTTATTTTGTTGTATTTGCGTGGATGTGCATGTTCAGTTTCCATCCATCAGTAAGTGAAAGAGCGTCATGATATTAGTTCCTTCAGTTTCTTCCTAGCTTATTCCGAGAGTGACAGCTTCTTTTGGCTCAAATTATGGTCGAATCTTGGTCTCTGTGTAATGATACAGAATTGGAGGTTCAACGATTCAAGGTCCTGAACAAATAATTTTACTGACTGGAGTTCTCTATCATAGCATATAGGTTTTAGTGAAATGGCACTCAAGCGACTTTTGGTGCTTTATTAGAATTTTAGCACCAATGAATTTACCTAGGAGTTGAATTTCCCTTTTTAAACTTAGTGTGCAAATGAAAAGGGAATTGGTATTGAATATTGTAAAAAAAAAAAAAAAAAACAAAACATTATATCAACAATATCGTCAATCATCATTTTACATCGGTTCTATCATCACACAATAAATACATAACTTACCGAAATATTATTATTTTCAGATACCTGAGCCTTTTCCATGAGGTCTTATAGGTTGTTATGTCGCGGTGCTCTTCTAGAGCATTTGCCTTCTTATTATGACCATCTTAATCATTTGCTCCACTCTTTATTCAAGGGGTTGCATCTTTGGAACCAATTAGTCATCTAAGCTTTATGCGTGTCATAGACTCTATCCATCATGGACTTTATTTTAGTTGGAGCAATAACACCTGAAATATAACATTTAGCTTTGGGTCAGCAAATGCCCCTGGCAATATTTTGCAAATGAATTATCACTTGAATTTCAAGTTCACATTTTCTTGTACGAGGATCTAGATGTACTTATAATAATTCATTCCACGTATCACTTTTCAGCTGCCCATTTTCTCCCTTATTGGTGGGATCACCAACACATTTTCCAACCTTCTTTGAGAATCTATCTTTGTGCATTGTGGTAGAATAATTAAATCATATCGCACATCCATATTTCTAGATGAAAGTTATTTGGTTCCTGACCCTGAACCAATTGTGACAGGGAGAAATTTTTCATAACTTGTTGGCTAGTTGCGTACAAGTATTATTGTATATTAAATAATACACCTCATACCAAATTTCTATTTGGGAGTTTTGTTCTCATAACCAATGTTAAGCTATAATTGGAGGCACACAATTTCTACTAAACCAACATGGATTTGAACTAACATTATCAAGATAAATCATCATAATTTATATTCTGGAACTGTTCTCTAGTAGTTTGAGCAATCAACCTTGCAAAATTCAAATTGCAAGTTGATATAAACACACATGTGACCATACAATAGATGCATCTATTAAAATCAAATAATAGTAAACGATCCACATGGAAGGTGACTGGGCCCATAGATATATCACCTTTATTCGTTCTAGAAATCAAGGGATTCAATCCCAACCTTAACTGGTATAACATGAGAAAAAGCAGCACACGAGAATTCTTGAAAAATCTTCCATTTCTTCAATATATGCCAATGTGAATTCTCAATTAATTTACGCATCATAATTGAACCGAGATGGCCGACCGGTCATGCCAACTGATAATTATTTCAATAAACATCTAATTTACTATGGCATGTGATTGTGATGACCCAATAGGTCATCTTATGTTTAGAACCTAATTCTACGCTTTGAAGCCTTAAATATCTCATATTAGCCCTTCTCGATTTGCATGCGCAGTCCAGATGCTTTTTTGGAAAGCTTCTATGTTAAAAACTGAGAAAAAAATGAAAATTTTGACTTAAAATCCATTTGAGTTGACTTCGGACAATATTTTGGGCAAACGGACTCGGATTCGTGTTTTGACTGTCCAGGCGGGTCCGTGTCATGATTTGGGACTTGGGCGTATTGTGATGACCCAAAGGGTCAACTTATAAATTAAGACTCCATTCCAGGATCATTAGGCTTAAAAAGATTAATTTTATTTACCTCGATTTACGTGTGCAGTTCATGCGTGAAACCGAAAAGTTTTTATGTGAAAATATGAGAAACAGTAATTTCTAGAGTTAAAATTTAGTTTTAGTTGACTTTGGTTAACATTTTGAGTAAACGGACCCGGATATGTGTTCCAACGATCCCGGTAGGTCCGCAATAAAATATGGGACTTGGGCGTATGCCCGAAATTGAATTCCGAGGTCCCTAGCCTTAGAAAATAATTTTTGAAGAAAATTGTTCAGCTGGTTATTACAATAAATAAATAAATAAATGAAATAATAGGTGAAATTGTTGGTATCAGGACCGTATTTTGGTTCCGGAGCCCGAAACAAATTTGTTATGATAATTAAGTCCTATCTGTGAAATTTGATGAGAATCAGAGTCGGTTTGACGTGATTCGGACATCTGGTTGAAAAGTTAGGAATTTGAGTGTTCTTGAGAAAACCTTGAGTTTTGAGGTTAAATTAGGTTTTGATGTTATTTTGATGATTTGATCGCACGAGCAAGTATGTATGTTATTTTTAGACTTGCGTGCATGTTTGGTTTGGAGCCCCAAGAGCTCGGGTGAGTTTTGGGTAGGCTATGGAGTGTCTAGACTTAGAGAAAAATTGCACAACAAAAATCCGGTGTTGGCAGGCCTATCAGACTTCGCAAATGCGAAGTCCTGGGCTAGCCTCAGATCTCGCAAATGCGAAATTTTTGCTTGCAAATGCGAGACTTCAATATGTCGCAAATGCGAAAAATTTATCGCATTTGCGATGTCTCCCCAAATTCGAAGGGTTCGCAAATGCGAACCCCTGTTCGCACATGCGAGACACGCAGCCTGTCAAGTCAGATTTTAGACGGATTTTTCACTTCCTTTTCAATTCTCTCAAATCCTAAACCTCCATAAGTGATTTTCAAAGACCCAAACTTCTCCAAATCATTGGTAAGTGATCTCTAACTAATTCCTTTCATTCCTTAACAACTTTTAACAGGATTTCAACCAAAAATCTAGAGTTTTCATGATAGAAATTGGGCTTTTTGGGTAGAACTTAGGAATTCCAAAAGTTGGGGATTTAGACCTCGAATTGAGGTCGGATTCAAAAACCAATTGTATATCCGGGCTCGGGGGAGATTGGGTAAACGGGTTTTGGTCCGAACCTTGAGTTTAGACCAAGCGAGTCCGGGGTCGATTTTCGTATTTTGATAAGAAAACATAGGAAAACCATAGAGTTTCATTAAAGTTGATTTCTTTAAGCAATAATTGATGATATTGAACCAATTGTGATTAGATTCGAGCGGGTTAGAGGCAGATTCTAAAGGGAAGGCCGTGCTAGAGTAGTGATTGCCTGTGAGATTAAGGTAAGTTCTTGGTTTAACCTTGACTTGAGAGAATAGGAATCCCCAACTTGATTGTTATGTGAATTTGCATGTGTGTGGTGTATAGGTGAAGTGACGAGTACCTATGCACTACCAAATTATCTGCTTAACATGATCCTTTCCCCGTTTCCAATTATTTGCTTCCTGGCTTAATTATTTTATGATCATTGATGGTTATATGTATATTTGGATTCGTTAACTTATTGTTGAGTATTGTTTCAAGTATTTTGAAAGTGTTGGTTGTTTCCTGGGTTTTGTTATGATTCATGAAGATTGAGTTGTTGTCAGTGTTACATTATACATTTCGGTTGGTTTCGATGTGCAGTGATAATTGGTGAAATTTCTGAGAAGTACAGTTTCTTGTTTATGATAATTGAGATTTAAGTATTGTGAAAGGTTTAAAATCTGATTTTGTGAAACTTTATTATAAATAAAGAGATGAAATGTGATTTGTCTGGTGGGAGCGGGTTGCACGCCGCAACAAGGAGTAATAAGGGTGGACAGGTGGGATCAGGTTGCACGCCGCAACAGGAGAAATAAGGGTGATATATATATATATATATATAGGGAGGAGCAATAAGGGTGGACAAGTGGGATCGGGTTGCACGCCGCAACAAGGAGCAATAAGGGAGAATATTCATGTTTTACTGTTTATAAAATAAAG
>ML369195.1:90520-102976 GCA_005239525.1 Nicotiana knightiana
CTCTTTCTATTATTTAAAGTGAAACTTGTTTCGTTTTCAATTGTTGAGACATAAATATTGTGAAAGGCTTTGACTTAAATGGTGAAAATCCTTTTTATAAATAAAGAGATGTGATTGTCTGGTGGGAGCGGGTTGCAAGCCGCAACAAGGAGTGATAAGGGTGGACATGTGGGATCGGGTTGTATGCCGCACCAGGAGAAATAAGGGTGATATATATAGGGAGGAACAATAAGTGTGGACATGTGGGAGCGGGTTGCGTGCCGCAACAAGGAGCAATAAGGGAGGACACTTATGTTTTATTGATTTTCAAAAGCAAAGATTTGAAAACTTACTATTTTACTTTACTGTTTATCATATTTTGTACTTACGGTTGTTTCAAAGTGGAATTTGGAAATTTGGAAACTCATATGAGAATTGGTTATAGCCGAGACCTGGAAAAGGTGGCTGAGTTATTTTATTCATTTCTACAGAGTATTGTTTTGTTTTGTTTAGAATTTCCTCTTGTTTTATTATATATTGTTCACAGGTTATATTGTTAATACCCCACCGTAGCCTCGTCATTACTTCGTCGAGGTTAGGCTCGGCACTTACTCAGTACATGGGGTCGGTTGTACTGATACTACACTCTGCACTTCTTGTACAGATCCAGGTACCGGTCAAAGTTAGGTGAAAGTAGTAGCGTACATTATTCGCACGAAGACACGAGGTAGATCTGCAGGCGTCCGCAGATTCCTAGAGTCTTCCCTTTATTATTTATATACTGTTTTATTTCATTCAAAACAGAGATACATTTCTTTCAGCCCAATTATTTGTAGTATTCTTTAGTAGTTCGTGAATTGTGACACCAGACTCTGGGTAGTTATACACTTACTATTAGTTCGTGGTTCGTTTATCATATCGAATATTATTCCTGATTGCATTTATTGGAAAGTATCAGATTTCCTTCTTATTTTTACATTGTTCTTTTGTGTTTAAGCAAACTTATATAAGAAAATAGTTAATTAAAGTTCTAACATTGGATTGCCTAGAAAGTGTGGTGTTAGGCGCCATCACGATCCCGAGGGTCGGGAATTTGGGTCATGACAAGTTAGTATCAGATCACTAGGTTTCCTAGGTCTCACAATTCACGGACAACCTTAGTAGATTCTGAAGGATCGGTATGGAGACGTCTGTAATTATCTGTCAGAGGGTATTAATTTAGGAACAATTTCACTTATATTCTACTCTATCGTGCAAATTTATTCTATCACTGATGATTGAACTCGTCTATTCTTGTCCTCTCGCAAATCTCGACAACACGCAATGCGTCTACAATCAGACAGGAGATGAAGCCCCAAGGGCATCTACGACTAGGGAAAGAGGCAGAGGCAGAGCTCAGTCTAGAGCTCGAACATTAGCACCTATTGTAGAGCCTCATGTGGATCTAGAAGCGGAGGTCCTAGCTCAGTCGGTACATGTTGGACCAGTTCAGATTCCAGAAGGATTCATGGCTACTCAAGTGTTGCAGGATGCACTAGTCTGGTTATTGAGGTTGGACAAGCTTGCTAAGCTATTTCCACTCCATTTCAGTGGTACATCTTTTGAGGACCCACATGATTTTCTTGACCGCTGCTTGAAGTATTGAAGAATATGGGGATAAGTTGAAAGCAACGGGGTTGATTTATATGAGCTGTAAAGTTTAACGTGGTGGATTATCAGACGTTGTGACCTAGGACTTCATGCCAAGTGGGGGAGTCCACTGTCAAGGAATAGATTGTGGGGTCATGTGTTATATCGGTTTTGTCCTGGAATGTATAAGGCCTGAGATTTTGCAAGAGATAAAGCTGGGACTTGTGAAGGTCTACTCAGCATGGAAGTCACAGTTGCGGATTTTGTGGTGCTCCAGAGGGAGTATAGTAGTTGGCGAGCTTCTAGACTATGTGGTCGCGCTAAAATTTATCTGTATAGAGCTCTAATTTTGTGATCATTGTGCATTAATAGGGATTAGCGTTACCCCAAAAGAATAACGAAGAGTATATGACTAAATGGGGTAGCTCAGCAGTGTTGAATCAGCATAGTAAAAGAAGAAATTGGCCGCCGATATTTGTTGCAAGCCTACGAAGAGGACGACCAGCTAATGCAACACCAACTACTTGACTCAGTTCTCATAAATGCTATTGAAAAATTTTGTTTCTCTGAATCTCCATAGTGCGTGACGCATAGGGTTTGAATGTTTGCGTCAGGTCACCATGACGGTGTCAGAATATGCCATCAGGTTCGATAAGTTAGCCCGTCATACTCCTACTTCGGTGCATATAGCCAGAGAGCAAGTTCACAGACTCATTAAAGGACTCAATTATGATCGTAAAAATATTTCACAACTCAGGGCAGGTTGATACTTTATTTCGGCTAGTGGTAGAAATTGTCCTAAACTTGGGAGAGTCATATTTCATCAGAGCACTCAGGCTACATGCCCCATTGCAGTTACAACTCAACTTACATGACCAGCTAGGGGAAAGGGGGTTGGAATGTCGAAGGCGGGGGTCAGATTCCTAGAGGTGGATACCCAGCCTGTTAATATATTTTCTATGGTATGGCTGAGGTCGCTACACCAGATGGTGTCATTACAATTACAATTACAATCTCTAGTTATTATAAAGTGATAATTTCCTTAATCTGATTCGATTATAAGTATCTAGGAAAGTCCTCCTAATATGCTCCACTCTCGAGTGAGCTTCGTAACTCTGAAATCTACTTATGTGAATACTTGTATTGAGAAATTCTATGGAGATAGCTATGCCTATCATTACGTGTTGTAATTTTGTTTAATGGAAAATATTTAAAAGAAGAAAAGGGAATATTTTGAGTGGCACGATGTGCATATTACTTATGATTCAGAACTGAGGGCAAAATCTTCACATTTTAATATGATTTGATATGTTTAAATCGGGCTATGCGCCGCGGTTGAAGTTATATAAGGACGATATCCTTCTGATGAAAATTCTTGTGTTCAAATTCTCCCTTGTGAAATTAAAGTTTGTACTATAGTACTAATAGGGAGTCATGCCTGTTAGGTTTATTTGAAAATTTTTGTATATAAAAAAAATTTATTTGTGCATAATTTTCCATATTCGTATTATAATTATTGAGCTTTAACCTACAAGGTAGGTACCCGCCCATGTGGAGTTAAATGAGACGTTAATTCAGGTAAACAATTATGATCTCTTCACGCATCGCATCTCGTTATCAGTATTATGAAGGGTTGAAAGGGGATTATTGTTACATGAAGTTATTTGGTGATTCTGTAATTGATTATGAACAACTATTTAGATCATATTGAACCAAAAGAGTGTTCCATTCAAATTGTCGGACAAGTGTGGGTTGAACTTTCAGAAGCTCAAGATTGCTTTGGCTACGGCGCCAACGTTGGTGTCGCCCACGGGTTCAGGATTGTGCGGTGCATTGTGGTGCATCTCATATTGGATGAGGTACAGTATTAACGCATGATGGCAAGGTGATTGCATATGCGTCTCGACAGTTGAAGGTTCATAAGAAGAATTATCCGTCCATGACTTAGAGTTGGCAGCCGTTGTTCACACATTGAAAATATGGAGGCACTATCTTTATGGTGTGCAGTGTGAGTTTTACACGGATCATCGCAATCTATAGCACTTGTTCAAGCAAAAGGATATTAATTTGAGGCAGAGGAGATGGTTAGAGTTATTGAAAGATTATGACGTCACTATATTGTATCATCCGGGGAAGGCCAATGTGGTGGCCGATGCATTGAGTAGGAAAGCAGTAAGTATGGGTAGCCTGGCATGTATTCCAGTTGGTGAGAGACCGTTAGCTTCATATATTCAGACATTGCCTAATCAGTTTGTGAGGTTGGATATTTCGCCCAACCATGTCCTAGCTTGTACAGTTGCTTGGTCTTCCTTATTCGAGCGTATCAGAGATCGGCAGGATGATGACCTGCACTTGATGGTCCGTAGGGACACAGTTCGGCACGGTGGTTTCGAGAAGGTTACATTTGGAGATGATGGTGTTTTGAGGATGCATAGTCGTATATGTGTACCTAACGTTGATGGCTTTCGTGAGTTGATTCTTGAAGAAGCTCACAGTTCTAATTATTCTATTCACCTGGGTGCTGCTAAGATGTACCAGGACCTGCGGCAGCACTACTGGTGGCGAAGGATGAAAAAGGATATTGTTGCTTATGTGGCTCGTTGTTTGAATTTACAACATGTGAAATATGAGCATCAGAGACCTGACGGTTTACTTCAGCAGATAGAGATTCCTGAGTGGAAGTGGGAGCATACCACTATGGACTTAGTTGTTGGACTCCCACGGACTCAGAGGAAGTTCGACGCCGTTTGGGTTATTGTAGAGAGGTTGACTAAATCAGCACATTTCATTCCAACGGCAAGTACTTACACTTCAGAGCGGTTGGCAAATATATATATTCGAGAGATTATTTGCCTTCATGGTGTGCTCGTGTCTATCATTTCTGATCGAGGTACGCATTTTACCTCGCACTTTTGGAGGGAAGTTCAACGAGATTTGGGTACCTGAGTTGAGTTGAGCACCACATTTCATCCTTAGAAAGACGGGCAGTCCGAGCGTACTATTCAGATTTTAGAGGATATGCTCCGCGCTTGTGTTATTGACTTTGGAGGTTCTTGGCATCAGTTCTTGCCGTTAGCAGAGTTTTCCTACAATAATAGTTATCAGTCGAGCATTCAGATGGCTCCCTATGAGGCATTATATGGTAGACGGTGTAGATCGCCAGTTGGGTGGTTTGAGCTGGGAGAGGCTCGGTTATTGGGTACAATAGTTCAAGAGGCCTTAGATAATGTCAAGATTATACAGGATCAACTTCGTGTAGCTCAGTCTAACAAAAGAGTTACACTGACCGTAAGGTTTGTGATGTGGCATTCATGGTTGGAGAGAGAGTATTACTTCAGGTATTGCCCATGAAGGGTGTCATGATATTTGGGAAGAAGGGCAAGTTGAGACCTAGGTATATCGGGCCATTTGAGATTCATGATAGAGTGGGGGAGGTAGCTTATAGACTTGCGTTGCCTCCAGGGTTATCCTCCATTCATCCGGTATTTCACGTAACTCTGAAAATATCATGGTGACCCGTCCCACGTGTTAGACTTCAGCTCTGTCCAATTGGACAAAGATTTGACTTATAAGGAGGAGTCGATAGCTATTCTAGGCCGGCATGTTCGCCAGTTGAGATCAAAGTGTTACCCTTCATTTTGAGTGAAGTGGAGGGGTCAGCCAGTTGAGGCAGCTACTTGGGAGTCCGAGTCGGACATACAGAGTAGATATCCCTACTTGTTTGCCAATTCAGGTAATTTTCTATGTTTGTTCGAGGACGAACGTTTGTTTTAGAGGTGGAGATGTGTGATCTTATAAATTAAGACTTCATTCTAGGCTCATTTTCCTTAAAAAAATTAATTTTATTTACCTCGATTTACGTGCACAGTCCAGGCGTGAAGTGGGAAAGCTTTTATGTGAAAATATGAGAAATAGTAATTTCTAGAGTTAAAATTTGGTTTTAGTTGACTTTGGTCAACATTTTGAGTAAACGGACTTGGATATGTGTTCCGACGATCCGGGGAGGTCTGCAGTAAAATATGGGACTTGGGAGTATGCCTGGAATTGAATTCCGAGGTCCCTAGCCTTAGAAAACAATTTTTGAAGAAAATTGTTCAGCTGGTTATTACAAGAAATTGAAGAAATGAAATAGTATGTGAAATTGTTGGTATCAGGCCCGTATTTTGGTTCCAGAGCCTGGAACAATTTTGTTATGATATTTAAGTCCTATCTGTGAAATTTGATGAGAATCCGAGTTGGTTTGACATGATTCTGACATCCGGTTGAAAAGTTAGGAATTTGAGTGTTCTTGAGAAAATCTTGAGTTTTGAGGTTAAATTGTAGTTTTTGATGTTATTTTGATGATTTGATCACACGAGCACGTCCGTATGATATTTTTAGACTTACGTGCATGTTTGGTTTGGAGCCCCGAGGGCTCGAGTGAGTTTTGGGTAGGCTACAGAGTGTCTAGACTTAGAGAAAAATTGCACAGCAAAAATCTGGTGTTGGCAGACCTCTGATCTCGCATTTGCGAGATCAGACTTCGTAAATGCGAAGTCCTGGGCCAGCCTCATATCTTACAAATGCGATATTTTTGCTTGCAAATGCGCGACTTCAATATGTCTCAAATGCGACAAATTTATCGCATTTGCGATGTCTCTCCAAATTCGAAGGGTTCGCATTTGCGAACCCCTGTTTGCAAATGCGAGCCACGCAACCTGTTAAGTCAGATTTTAGACGGGTTTTTCACTTCTTTTTCAATTCTCTCAGACCCTAAACCTCCATAGGCGATTTTTCAAAGACCCAAACTTCTCCAAAATCATTAGTAAGTAATCTCTAACTAATTCCTTTCGTTCCTTAACAACTTTTAACAAGATTTCAACCAAAAATGTAGAGTGTTCATGGTAAAAATTGGGGTTTTTGGGTGGAACTTAGGAATTCCAAAAGTTGGGGACTTAGACCTCGAATTGAGGTCAGATTCCAAAACCAATTGTATACCGGGGCTCGGGGGAGATTAGGTAAACGGGATTTCATCCGAACCTCGAGTTTAGACCAAGCGGGCCCGGGATCGATTTTTGTATTTTGATAAGAAAAACATAGGAAAACCATAGAGTTTCATTAAAGTTGATTTCTTTAAGCAATAATTTATGATATTGAACCAATTGTGATTAGATTCGAGCGGGTTAGAGGCAAATTCTAAAGGAAAGGTCGTGCTAGAGCAGTGATTGGTTGTTAATTTTCTAGATATTGTTGGTTCAGAGGTTTCTTTGGAAGGAAAAATTGTTTTTGAGCATTGAGTGATCTTTGGAATGAGGTAAGTGTTGAGTCTAACCTTCACTCGATAGAATTAGGAACCCTCAGACTATATGCTATGTGAATTTCATGTGAACGGCGTATATGCGAGGTGAAGAGTGCTTATACGCCGCCGAATTTCTTGTTTTCCCTGATTTTTCGTTGTTCTTTAATTATCTCCTTCCCTGCTTTAAATGTTGTATGTCCAAAATGCTTTCCATGCTTACTTGCTACCTGTTAACCAATATCTTCTCTTGTTAATGATGTTACTTTTCATAATTTTATGATTCCCTGGTATTTGCTTAAATTGAATTACTTGTATCTTCTAATTGTCAATTACTAGACTGGTCTCGCTATGTAGTATTACTTATGTAGATTCCTATGTTGTACAAGATTTCCTTTTTGGTTCAGTTTGGTATTTATTGATCATAAAGGTTTTCGTGGTTTGAATTTTTAATTTGACTGTGCACGTTGAACATTTAGTACTAATATGGTGGGATCAGGATGCACGCCACAACAAGTGAAATAAAGGTGGATTGATATGGTGGAATAAGAGTAAATTTGTACTATACGGTGGGATGGGGTTGCGCCCCGCAAGAGGTGTAATAAGGGTGGACTGTTATGGTAAAATAAAGGTGAATTATGACACTGATATTGTTATATGGTGGGATCGGGTTGCACACCACAACACATACACACACACACACACATATGTATATATATATATATATATATATATATATATATATATATATATATATATATATATATATATATATATATATATATATATATATATATATATATATTATTTATTATTTTTAATGTTGTTACGATGAAATAAGGGAGCAGTATGTAATGTATAGTGGGATCGGGTTGCGCGCCGCAACAACCTATGTGTTTCTAATTCCTTGAGCTGTGTTGGTTCTATGGTATTTCCATCTTAACTCTAAGGATTGGTAATTCTGAAAGTCACCGGCTTATTTCTTGAGGTTGTAGCTATTATTTTCAATTGACTGCCTTATTTCGTTCTGTATTTCCTTTTGTCTTTATTATATACTGCATACAGGTTGTAGTGTGAGTGACTTGCCTTAGCCTTGTCACTACTTTGTCAAGGTTAGGCTCGGCACATACAGAGTACATGGGGTCGGTTGTACTCATACTACACTCTGCACTTCTTGTGCAGATTTTGGCATTGGTCCCAGCTGATCGTGAGGCATAGCAGCTTGGATTTGCTCATTGGAGACTCGAGGTAGATCTGTTGGCGTCCATAGACCTTGAAGACCCCTTCTATTTTCCCCTATTTTACTATTTCTTTTCATTCAAAACTGTTGTATTTCTTTCAGACTCTGTTTGTATAAAATCCTAGAAGCTCGTGAGTTGTGACTCCATATCCGGATTGTAGTAAATATTATGGGCATTTATATTATTCCGGACTCGGTTTTACTTCATTTTGGATTAATTGACTTTATTTATTGAAATTGAATAATAATTGGCTTAACGGTTCTCTAACATTGGCTTTCCTAGCAAGTTAAATGTTAGACGTCATCACGGTCCCGAAGGTGGGAATTTTGGATCGTGATGAGTTGGTATCAGAGACTAGGTTGCCTAGGTCTCACAAGTCATGAGCAGGCTTAGTAGAGTCTGGAGGATGGTACGGAGACGTCTGTACTTATCTTACAGAGCTATGAAGTTTGGGAACAATTTCACTTCTATTATTCTCTATCTTGCGATTTTATTCTATCATTGCTAATTGAACTATTTTATTCTTATCCTTCGCAGATGGCGAGGACACATGATACGTCTTCAACTGGACAACAACCAGAGCCCCATGTAGCAGCTCCTACGAGGGGCAGAGGTCGAGGCCGCGCTAGAGGCCTAGGTAGGGGAAGAGCTCAGCCTAGAGCTCGAGCAGCAGCACCAGCAATGGATCCTCAGGTGGATTTTGATAAGGAGGTTCCATCCTAGACTGTTCCTCTTGGACCATCTCAGGTCCTGGAGGGGTTCATCACCACCCCAGTGCTTCAAGATGCTCTAGTTCGTTTGGTGGACCTTATGGAGAGTGTGGCTCGGGCCAGAACATTTCCTATGGCACCAGCCGTCTCTCAGGCTGGGAGAGGAACACAGACTCCTGCTACTCACACTCCGGAGCAGATGGCTCCCCATATCAGACTCTAGTAGCCCCACAATTGGGGTAGTTCAGCCAGTTGTTGCTGTACAGGCTGGTGATGGACCCGCCATGTCTTCTGAGGCTTTATTGAGATTGGACAAGTTTACTAAGCTCTTTCCAGTTTACTTCAGTGACGCACCTTCAAAGGAACCCCAGGATTATCTTGACAGCTTCCATGAGGTGCTACAGAACATGGGTATAGTAAAGACTAAAGGTGTCGATTTTGCTGCATTTAAGATGGAGGGTTCCGCCAAGAAATGGTGGAGGGATTATGTGTTGAACAGACCAGCTGGGTCGCCTACTCTTACTTGGGACTAGTTCTCTCAGCTCTTCCTAGAGAAGTTCCTCCCTATGACATTGAGAGAGGAGTATCATCGGCATTTCGAGCGTCTCCAACAGAACAATATGACTGTTACTCAGTACGAGACCTGTTTTGTGGATCTAGCCCGTCATGCTATTCTTCTGTGTTACACCCCATGTTTTTATACGTGAAAGTATGCCCATAAGTAAATTGATGAAATCTCGAAACTGAGATGTTACATTCCGCATTTTCGCACGTTAAAATTTCGTCGTAAGTTAATCGATGTAAGTTCGGGAATGAGATTTATTTTGGGATTATAAGTATTACACAATCAAACAAGTGATAAGTAAATTCGTGAAAGTTAAAGGATACACGAATCAAAGAAAATGAATTTCGTTGAAGGTTGTCAATTTGGGATAAAATACGACACGGGCTAAAATACCCGGTATTTATGGACTAGTGCCATACAAGGTACCACATGACCATGATAGTAAGGTATATAAAGCATGTTGAAAGTTAGTAGTTTTAAGTAATTTGAGATAATTCGTAATTATGTGGATAATTGTGGTGTTAAGTAGGATTTGGATAAGAATAATTTTGGGGCTGCCACATGGCATAAAGCCAAGCCCAAGGTGGCACCAATATGAATAATGAGTCATAAGACCTAAAATGTCTTGTCTACACGTAAGAATCATTGGATAAGTACCTTGGTTGGGTCTCTTTATTAGTAATATAACTCGGAGAATAAGAAGGAAGTCATTGCATTCTTACCACTTTATAACTTAGACCAACAATGTTGGTGATTAAGGGGTTTAATGGTTATTCATCATCGCAAGTTTTATTTTTCGATGGAGTTAATATTAGACGGATAAGAAATAAGGTGCTATGATCAAGAATATCATATGGATGTTTTCCTACTTCGATCCGCCGTTACGTGTTGTCGCAATTGACTCGTGTTACAGAGATTTTCAAGAGAGTCGACTCAGGTATGTTAAGGCTATCCCTTCTTTCTTTTGGCATGATCTATACGATACAAACGAAACGAGCAAATGCACAACTTCCATAAATGACTCTATTAATAGAAATGCTAGAGATGCCTATGTTCTTGAATTCCCATGTGTCCTATTATTCTATCATCAATTCATGGGTCTCAAAAAATACGTAAGTTGATAAAGCTTACTTTATGATATTAATCAAAGGCGTAATGGCCTTATGACATTCCAAATGATTTTATTGACGTACTTCTCATACGTTGCATTCATTTATACATGCACATTGACCCATGACCAGATGACGTTATATACACGTATATATGTATATGGGATATGGGAAAAGGTTACGGCGTTATATATGTAAGCATGTGATTTTTACTCGCCGTATCGTCCTATAAAAATCTCAATAAATCAATGGATTTTATGAATTTTTGTGGATTTTTCGGTAATTAATTGTGAATCACTTGCATTGTTTCTATATCCATAATTCATTTTTTTAAAATTATTAAAATTTCGCACTATCAAGGAATTATGAAGTTATTATTTATAATTAATTAAATAATAGACGAACGACGAGTATTTAACGTAATGTAGTCTTTAATAACTAATTACTATGAAAATTAATCATTTTTATTCGATAAATCATAGATTTAATTAAGAATATATAATCGGTTATTTTATTATTAATTAATATGTAAATAGATGAAAAATAAGGTTTAAAATTAATTGCTATATTTTTTTGGATTAAATTAGAGTTTAATTTAATTAGAATAATTAAGTTAATTAGTTAAGAAAAAAAAACCGGACCTGGGCCAAGAAATACCCAAGCCCAACCCCTATTTCTAGACACTCGAACAGCCCAGCCCAAATCCCTTACACCCGGTTCGCCCCAGCAACCCTCCAAAACGACCCCGTTCTATTTAACTCGAAAGATCTCAGCCGTTCGTGTTCCCAGATCCAACGGCTGAGAACTCACCCCCCTCTAATATATAACTGTCTAAACGACCCCCCCACCCTCATTTAACCAAAGCCCAACCCCCACCAAAACCCTAGACGCCCCCATCCCCTTCATCTCTCTCAACCTGGATAACCTAAACCCTAGCCGCCCCAGAACCCCACCGTCGTCCGGCCACCAGACCCCCTCCAATCAACCCCAACTTCCCACCAGACGACCACCATCATCCCCTCTATCACCTCCCGTTATCAACTCTCCTAAAAAACCAATAGATTTGCCTGGTTTTCAGATCTAAAAATCTGAAAACCCCAAAATTACTCCCCGGCCGATTCGAGGACAACCAATGGTTCAGACCTTCATGGGTCAATTTCTTTTAACTAGAGCAATCGACTCATGAAGGTTTGATTCATTTTTTCAAACCCCACTAGATCCGGTAAGGTCCAATGACCCCCTTTCTCTTTCCCGGCCAAAAAAAAACCCCTTTTACGGGTATCCCATCTTCCCTTTCTAACTGTTTTTGTGCTATTAACATGAACATGTCATGATTTAATTATTTTTATTGTAGATATGTGTATATCTTTTGTTTTCTTTCATCGCCTTCCCCTACCTGTGTATATTTCTTCCTCGTCGTTTCAATTTAAGCTTTAATGTATTTCATGACAGTCATATCTCGATTTTTTGTTCTTTTCAATTAAGTAATTAGGTTTCCATGTTTAATCATGTTTCCTAATTTAGGTTTCGTCATTGTCTGCATGTATGGCTTTTCTGTCTTGATTCGCATTACCTTTGATTTCGAGTGATTTAGTATTTAACACGTTATGCAATTCCGGACTGTTTTTGCAACCATGATTAATCATTTAGGTTTTCCTGTTAGTCACCATTGATTTACTAAAGGTTCTACTTGTTAGCTTTATTGATTCATGCTTAGTTTTTTAGATTGCCTTCACTGTCGCTACTTCCCACCTTCAATTGATTGATTACTCTAATTCGTCTTCTGAGTTTAGTATACTCTGAGGGTTAACCATCCATCCAGATTAATCGATTAAATAACAATTTAATTAGACAATTATACACGACTAATTAAGTATACATTTGAACTAAATAATAGTATAATTGACCTAAGTCTAAGAAGTTTAAAGTAATTGATTAATCTGAAATT
>ML369196.1:0-11945 GCA_005239525.1 Nicotiana knightiana
TACCCCAGGATTATATTTGCAACGCCCGCTTAGTCTTCTACAAGACATAGTTGAACGTGATCAGTTGCGCCAGCAGGTTATGGGAAAAACTCACTATTCTCGTTATTCTATTCATCCATGAGCGACGAAGATGTATCATGATATCAGGGAAATATACTGGTGGGACGAAATGAAGAAGGATATAGCGGAGTTTGTTGCTCAGTGCCCTAATTATCAGCAGGTTAAGATTGAGCATCAGAAACCCGGTGGAATATGGTAGGCTAGAGAGATTCCGACTTGGAAATGGGAAGTAATTAATATGGATTTCATCATAGGCTTACCTCGTACCCAGCGTAAGTTTGATTCCATATGGGTGATTGTTGATAGACTTGCAAAATCAGTTCATTTTCTGTTGTCAGGACTACGTATTCAGCATAGGATTATGCAAGGACTTACATTAAGGAGATAGTACGACTTCATGATGTCCCTATATCTATTATCTCGGATAGAGGTGCTCAATTTACAGCTAATTTCTGGAGATCCTTCCAAAAAAGGATTGGGGACTCAGGTAAGTCTTAGTATAGCATTCCACCCCAGACAGACAGTCAGGCTAAGCATACTATTAAGACACTAGAGGATATGCTATGGTCTTGTGTGATAGACTTCAGGGTATTTGAGATGATCATCTTCCGCTTATTGAGTGATAGACTTCAGGGTATCTGAGATGATCATCTTCCGCTTATTGAATTCGTTTATAATAATAGCTATCATTCTAGTATTTATAGGGCTCCATACAAGGCTCTTTACAGACGAAAGTATAGGTCTCCTATTGGGTGGTTCGAGGTTGGGGAAACTAAGTTAGTAGGACCAGAGTTGGTACACCATATTAAGCTTATAAGGGAAAGGCTATTAGCTGCTCAGAGTCGTCAGAAGTCCTGTGCGGATAATTGACGAGACTTGGAGTTTCAGGAGACGACTGGGTATTCCTAAAAGTATCACCAATGAAGGGCGTTATGAGGTTCGGTAAGAAAGGAAAGCTTAGCCCTCGGCACATTGGACCTTATAAGATTATACGTAGAGTAGGCTAGGTAGCAATATGAGTTAGACTTGCCTTCCAACTTAGAGTCTGTACATCCAGTTTTTCATGTGTCTATGCTCCGTAAGTGTATCGTAGATCCTTATAGAGTCGATCCAATTGACAATGTTCAGGTCTCAAAGCAGCTAGCATATGAGGAAGCTCCCATTGCTATACTAGATAGACAAGTTCGAAGATTGAGAACTAAGGACGTAGCTTCAGTTAAAGTATTTTGGAGAAACAAGAATGTGGAGGAGATGACTTGGGAAGTTGAAGAATACATGAATTCTAGGTATCCTCACTTGTTTCCGCTTCCAGAGGAGGATCGTACTAAGACATCACAACCTTTAGGTACGTATATGATACTTGATTCTTACGTTAGTTACTGGGGCATTGGTCGTGTGAGGCCATTGGTGTTATTCATGATTTTGGATCTATGTGGATTTGTATTGTTGGGTTTTCTAGTCTGACAGGTTGGTAGTAGTACCATTACAGAGGAGACTCTGCCAAAATTTCTATAGATCTCTGGGAGTTTAACTTTCGAGGACAAATGTTTCAAAGGGGGAAAGATTGTTACACCATGTGCGTCCCAAGGTGATATATAATGAATATGAGACTTGATAATCATGATTTAAATTAGTTTAAAGTCATAATATGACAATATATGATGTTTGGATATAAAATATAAAGTTCGAGAAAAATCGAATTTAAGTTGCGAAAAAACCGACTAAAGGTTTGCCTTTTAACGGAGCTTTTTGAGCAATACATTCCGTGTGATGCATGAGACCTTTTGGGACATATTATATAAAAAATTTAAGCTCTTGGGATTTAGTTTCCAATTCTCTTAACTGTTCGTTCATACGACATCCGGATAAAAAGACATAAGCGTCGGAAAAAGGGTCAATGATAGGGGGCCAAGCTAGCACCTCTTTGACTTTTCAAACGTTGATATATATAGGTTTTTAATCGCCTTTCTCTTAATTTTTCATAGAAATATAAGAGAGAACCCCTATAAACCTATCCTAAATCTCTATTCTACGGTTTCAAAGAAGATTAACATCCCCGGGACGAAATCAAGAAGTGATAACATTAGAACGATCCCTACGACGTAAGTGTTACTATATCGCCTCTCTTTTTCTTTGTAGTTTTAGTTTTGGAAGGTACTTCATAGTTAATAAAACATCTACTTTCTGTATTTAAGCTTTTAAATATCAAAGAAGGTTGATAAATTCGTTTCCGAATAGTTAGAACTCACAGGATGGTGATCGGAAGCCATAAGTTCGATTTATTTCACTTTTAGTGGACTGTTTTGTAGTCCACTCTTGTTGGCCTATTGTGTTGTTTATTTATGGAGTTTGGAAGGATAAAGGGCGTGGAGAAACTCCACACGTGTTAGGGTAGTAGTTTGGTCGCTCGTTGTTGCAATTTCAGGCTAATTGATAACTTGTGGATTGGTGTGTTATGGTATATTTGGGTTTTTTTGTTGTATTAAAGGTCCCAAATTGTAGTTAGGTTATTTTTGAGTTGATGTTTATATTTTGTTGTTATCTCGCCTATAGTAGGCTTGAGGGAGCAGTAAAATCAGGTGAAATATTGTTCGTTTTATTCTAGAATAGAGTTATTGTTAGGGATACATGATATACTAGCGTCATCTAAGTTGTACATGTATTTATTTGTTATAGGGTTGGCATGCTAGTTGTCATAAGCTTGTTGTTGAGTTGCATTGACGACTTGATGTATGTTAAGGCTATCCATTCTTTCCTTTTGGCATGATCCATTTGACATAATGAAATGAGAAAGCACGCAACTTTCATAAATGATTCTATTCTTAGAAGTACTAGGGTTGCCTATGTTCTTGATTCCCCATATGTCCTACTATCATATCGTCTGTTCATGGGTCTCATGACATTCAGAGAGATCTTATTGACTTACTTCATTATGCATTGCATTTATTTATACACGTATATTGACCCATGACCAAATGGCGGTTATATATGTGTATCGTATATGTCTATACGGTATGGGGAAAGTTTATGGTGTTATATACGCACCACCACCTTATCAGCTGGCATACGTTGATGATTTCGCCCACTGAGACCGAGATGATATGCTGGGTTGCCCTTAGAGGCTTGATGATGTTATGTACGCATATACCTACGCATGATATGACATTTATATGTATATGCATGACATTATAAATGTTTCATGCTTCACATAGCTATTCAGACTTACAGGTTGAGTCCTTTACTCCATGTTTATTTCATGTCTCTTATATACTGATTTTTATGCCTTACATACTCGGTACATTATTCGTATTGACACCCCTAGTTCTCGGGGGCTTGTGTTTCATGCCTGCAGGGTAAGGTAGACAGGCAAACGGTCCCCTTCTTAGGATCCTTTCTCAGTGAGAGTTGGTGTGCTCCATTTGATCCGGAGCTCCTACAAGGTCTTGGTTTGATACTTTTGTATACATACATGGGTATGATGGGGACCAGTCCCGTCCTTTATACAGTTGTACACTCTATTAGAGGTCTGTAGACAGTCATGTATAGTTGGATAGTATGTGGCCTTGTCTTCTCTCCCTACCGCACTATGTGTGTGTATATATATATATGTCGCGCCCCCTTCCCCCCCCCCCCAAAAGACTTTAGGGTGCGAAGATTGGGTTCTTGACATTTTGGACAAACTCCTTTAGAAGGAAGAAGTTAAAGGGAGAGTCGCCACCTAACGATTTTTATGGTGCGTTAGGGCACCTTGAGTAGTTAACTCATGAACAAGTTTGCATTACCAGAGATAGGGTAAGTGCTTGAAGTTATCCCATGGGGAAGGTGTTAGGCACCTCTCAGGATCCACAATTGTGGGTCCCGGCCAAATGGTTTCGTGAATTCGGACAGTAAACAAATAACAAGCAAGGCTCACATAAGAGGGGATTTCAAACAAATGTTGGAGTTTTATTGAAAGTTTGAAAAGAAATTAAAAGTAAACATTTGAGAAAATGTCCTAGGTTTAAAGTAATACGGATCACATCAATGCAATACCCGGCAATCACTCCTCAAAGAGGGGCTACACGTGGTATTAGCGCACTGGCCATCATATCCATATTCTACCTTTCCCACCCCGTGAAGGTAATTAAAGCGTGTGTTGGTCACGGATTCTATTGCGTGCTATTACCCGTCCCATCTTATCAGTCCTGGAGCAGGTTAGGACTACTATCCTAAAGGGTAGGTACTAGGCAAAACCCCTAGGTTTGAAGGACAAAATGCTAAACGACAAACAAAACAATTAGGACTACATGGAAACATATAGAGGCAGATATGAGGCTCATGAATTCCTCCACAAATTAGTACACATAATTAGCACCACTCAAACACAAAGAGGTCTTTGAATTTAAAAACCTAGGGCAGGATGTCTAAGTAAGAATACTACAGCAGGACAGTCTGATTACTGAGTTTCAGAATAGGCCTTTTTACTAGTTTTAGACTATGAATTATGATCTATAATTAGTCAAACAATACAAATAGACAGTTTTTCCAGTTTTAATAAACTTAATGCCTAAGGCTTGCCTAGGCGGGTTAAAAAATACTCTAGTTATCCTGTTTAGACTTAGTTGTGGTAAAAGAGCGAGTATTTAAACAAGTATGGATGCAGGTCCTACGAAGCATGATATCTAAATGCAGGCAGGATGTTGAGTATGCAAACCTATGCATGCTGTTTTAAAATGCGCAAAAAACGTTTTCAGTAATCAAATCTATTTTAGCGAGATTACTTATTACACATCTTTTGGCTCGAAACAGAACACACAAAGGCATAATTGTGGTTAAATTGCAGAACCTAACACAGGATTTCTAAATGTTCACAGCAGTATGTCCTTAACATATGAGTTTGGCATAGGTAATATGAGCATGCAGAGAATGAATTCCTAAGGTAACATGGCCTCTAATGCAAATATTGACGATTAATGTTTTTAACCTAAAACAGGATTTCTAGACATGGTGATCGTGAAGATTCAGAGACAGTAACATTATAACAACCATTTTATAGTTATTTCAACTACTAACAGGATTTCTAAGTGAGGCATTTGCAAAGATGATGCAACAATTATAGCAGCTTTTACTGGTTGTTTAACTACAAACATGATTCTCTAAGCGGCCATGAGTAGGGTGTACATGCTGAAATCAATAGAACTAAAACATGGTATCTAATTCATGCATAGCAAGTACTCCTAAGCATGTGACTATTGCACACATATGATAATAAACCCTATAAGCATGGTTTCTACCCATAGTTATACTAAGCATGCATAAACCCACCCATCTCACTATCCAACCCATAATCATTTTTACAATTAATTATTGCAGACCAGCATTGCATAAATTACACAAAAATAAATAAGAAAATTAAGAAGTTACTATAGGGAGCCTAACAGTAGGCCCAAGTATCTAGATCCAAACATGCCATATGCCATGACCCTTTGTAACTCAGGTGTGTCAGAGTTCCTAAGGATCTCAGAGGATCCTAGGCAGTGCTCACACCCAAGTACCCTAGCCAGGAATGAGTAAGTGCAGTGTGGAATGCCAACCTTGTGTGTCAGAGTTCAATGGGTACTCAAATGGTCCCCAAAGCAGTGCTCACTCGAAGGGGGCTGAACTTAGAACTAAGAGTCGTGAGATGTGCCTATAGTTTAAAAAGAGTTGAATTTGAAAAGTATCTTTTGAAATAAATGTTTTGAAAATAGCTTCAGAGAACAACATGAGAGTTTGTTTTATGAAAACTGGTTTGAAGAAGAAAGAAACAGGACAAATAGCAACTCAGAACATACATGGTTTAGGAAGCAAACACAAACAGGGATAGGGGGAACTGGGGGACAAATAAGTCATATAGTTGAAGCAGACTTGCACACAAATAGTCCTCAGGATAGTGTTATAGGGTTTAAACAATCACAGCCTAGTTATCATAGAATGTTCATGCTAGGAATCTAACAGCATTAGATTGAGGGGGTGTCAAACAGAGTCACATATTAGGTCCAGGATTAGGATTTACATAGTAACTAAGTATTAGGGGGTACATGCTCATAGTGTTGGGAGTCAGGAAGATTCATGATGGAAACATATAAGGAAAAGCAATAGACATCTCAGACTAAAGGTAAAGGGGAATCATATAGACAAGTAGACATGCTAAACATAGAAGGAAAGAGAGGTCACATGGATAAAGCAAATATACTAGCTGCAAGGCAAACAACAGAACCATAAGTAGAAGCATAAGAGAAATAACAGAAACCTTAATACAAACAGAAACATATTGAGTTGGATGCTATAAACTTAAACTAGAAACCAGTAGAGTAAGAATAGAACAGCAAGGTGTAGAGAAGTAGAGCAGTAGGACAGTGGTATGCAGACCAATAGAGCAGCAATAAGTTACTCAGTCGGCTGAAATCTTTCAGCCGACTGAGTAGCCAGAGGAACAAGAGAGAATATGCAGCAAAGCAAGTGAGAGTTCAGAGCAATATGAGTGTTGTTTGTGTGTATGTGTTCGTGTATCTATTGTTGTCTTATGCTAAAGAGAGTAGGGTATTTATAATTCTAAAAACGAGTAAAGAAAATAAGGTAAGGAGTCACTAGTCTAACATAATTATGGAAATAATAACCAATCAGAATCAATTGAAGGCCTGGACTCCCTTTAATTAGGGAGTCAAGTTCAAACGGGCCAATCAGAGTTAAATCGGGGGAAGGAATCAACTAGAGTGATTTTACTATAACAGGGGTAGTAAAAATCATGGAGTATGTAATAAATACCAAGTTCATAACACATAATTAAGGAAAGTACACACTAAAAAACTGATAGCATATTCATAAAGCAAAGTATGAGTTTAATTCTGAAAATTAGTCGAGGGAGTCTCGAGTGTAATTAAAATCACAGGGAATCAAGTATAATCAAGGAAAGCATCCTATAATCAAGGAAACAATTCAAAAAATCAGTACAGAACATAAAAAATCATAGGTTCGAGGAAAATATCACAACTATGCAAAGAGACACATAGAGTCAGTAGAGAGTATCAGATAAACAACCATTAAATCAATAATCAGACCTATTAAATAATAATTAGCACCAGAGTTCAGAGAAACCCTAAGCGAGAGGAATAGTAGAGATTCAGAAACCCTAACCATGAATTAAAGTAAGAAGCATTGAGCACATAGAGAGTCCAGAAGAAGCATACATATTGGCCAAACATAGCAAATAGGACGAACTAAACCCTAAAAAATTGGGATTTTCAGTAAGAAGCTTTGAATCAATCGTGTTAACAGAGAAAAGCATAGAATAACATTAAAACAGAAGTAAAAGAAAATCGATTTTTGAAAGGGGTTTTTGAAATCCTAGTTTTTAAATTGAAAGATAGTTTAAAGATGAAAGTTTTCAGAGAAAAACATAGAAAGAAGCTTCGTAATACTGTGGATTTAAAGTAGATCTAGAATAAATCGAAAGACATAGTGTTAGGGTTTCGTGGAACCCAGAGAAGTAGGAAGAACCTCAAAGACGGCACCGGCCTAAGCCGGAACAGGTTGTAATCCTTACTCAAACGGTCGGGGAGGCTAGAAAGTGGCATGGGACCATGGGAGATGAGTTGGACCGCTCTAGGTTCGCCTGAGAGCCCCAGAGTATCACTGGACCAGTGCAAAGTGGGTAGGTAACCAAGAGGTGGTGAAGAACCATCGCTTCCGGTGAGAGAACCGGCCGAAGAAGGTGAACATAACCAATCGGAGGAGAGAAGCCAAGGAAGCTTCTAGAGAGAGCTAAAAAGTAACAGAGAGGGATAGAGAGAGACGGGGCTTGGGAAAATGAGGGGTCGATTGAGGGGTTTGGTCGAGTTAATTATGGTAACTTGAATCTGGACTGTTGATCTCATATGATCAACGGTTCAGATCAAGCATGGGGGTTGGGTCGGGTACTTAGGACTTGGGCCTTGGGTTGTTGGGTCAATTTTGTTGCGCTGTGGGTTTGGGTAAATAAGACTGAAATTGGAATTTAAAAAATGGCTATAATTTAAATACCCAATTAGAAGTAGATAAATATTTTATAAAAATGGCTAATATTTATAAATAAATAAAAAGAAATTGTTGCTTAATAGATTAAGCTAAAATGATTAATTAGTATTAAAAATATAAATGACTAATTATTGAGCAAAATTAACATAGAAATAAGTAATTAGGCTATAATTGTAAAGTTATTGCAATTATAGTCAAATGGTGCCAATTCGGCTAGTTTGTGAAATAAATTTGGTCTTTAAGACCAAAAATGATATATTAAATCACGAAATGTTTTGAAATTATTTGTAATACAATTTATTATCAATTATTAGACATAAACCACTGGGTAAATTAAATAAAAATGTGGGAAAATTATAGAAAAATAGCAATTGTTATAAAAACTGAATTTGAAGGTATATAGGCAAGTTTAAAATAATTTTGAGGAAAAATTGGGTATCAACAATATATATGTACATATGTCTTTTGGGCATGTTTTCCCGCGTATGTTATTCACATGAATCAGTAGTTTATTTCCAGACGTTATGCATGATCTACACTTATTTTATGTTTATATCTTAGACGTATGCTTAGTGGTGTTCGACATGTAGAACTCGGGCATTCGTCATGGCCCATCGGTTTGGGTCGTGACATAACACCTAAACGTTTATCGTCAATCACTTATTTTTTATGTTTTCTTCTTCAATCAGCTTAATTAACACCTAGAAAAGCTTAACAACAGTAGCCATAACATTATAAATTTATTTCTCATACTTTCCATCCACCACAAACCATATATGTAGCCACAAAATAGTCCAACAAAAATATAACCATGTCTCATGTTCTTTCAAGTACTATCTTATGAATATTCACTCAAACAGCACAACCAACACAAGATTAACCTTAGGCACAATCAATAAGATGTTATACATACCTTGGAAAGCAGCTAAAACTTGAAGCCTCATCACAACCTATCTCACAATAGCCCTCAATCATACCACAACATTATAGATGCATTTTATTGTAGGCTTTATTACTTTTGACGGTGATTTGAGTTGATTTCCCTTAATTTTGGTTATTGGATCTTGGAGATATATGAGAGAGGATATTTGATAGCTAATGGACGAATTTTGGGTGAGAAATGACTAGAAATGAGGCTGAATCGTCTTTTAAAATAAGTAAAGTAGGTAGCCACCTCAAGTGGTTCTCAACAGGGCTGCATGTGTAGTCTCAAAAAAATACAAATATCTCTCTATTCTGATATTGTATCGATAAACGATTCAATGCGTTAGAAATGAGACTCGTAGATATTCAATTTTGTGGGTGGATCTGTAAGACCCCGGAAAATTTTGCTAAGCAATATAGGATTCGGGGTGCTAGGTAGATTAATTATAATATTTTATGTGCTTTAAATATGATTTAAATGAATTGTATGTGATGAATAAGTGTATGAGTCATATAATAAGTAAGTTATGGTCCAAGGAGAGGCCTGAGTCCATGCCATGTGGGAAATTTCATAATAAGCTAAAATTCCAAAGGTACTTGTACTAGTCTACACTTTGAACGAACATATCTAAATATATATAAAGTATTATGTGATTAATAACCTATCAAATGAAAGTTCTTTGAGTCTACTTTTCAACACTTCAAACCGTTCGTCATTTGGACATTTCTACACAAAGTTATGGTCAAATTACCGAAGGCTGGAAAAATGCGATCCTGTGTCAAATCTGCAGTCGCATTTCATGTCGCATGTTGACTTTGCGATCGCAGATCAGGTCGCAGACTGCGCCAGTGTTGCCCTGTTTTGGGCAGCTATTTTGCGATCCACTATGCGACCCGCATGTTTGTTCTGCGATCCATTATGCGAACGCAGACCCTGTTCCGGAGGTTTATTTTTCCTATTTTTATAACTCGACCCCATTTTCATAAATAGGTTTAGTGGCTTCATTTGGGGTCATTTTTCTACTGATTTTAGAGAGAGACGAGAGCATATAGAGAGAGAAAGAAGGGTCCCAACTTCATAATCACCCAAATCTTGCTCAAGCCTTCAAGAATCAAGGAAGATAACCTTAGATTGTCCTCCCTCCGGGTAAGTCCTACTTCCAAAATTTCATTCAAGAGGTTAAGGGTTCAAATATGTGGTGGGGGTTAGAAATAGGCCATGCATGTGGGACTAAGTTGTAGTATGTGTTATCAAAGAACTAATTTGGGTAGTTCATGCTAAAAATTGGGTGAAGGAAGAAGAGATTGCCATTTCTAAACCTTGTAGTCTACTTCACATGCTAGGTGTTTGATGAAATTCATAAGAGAGTTATACCATGGGTAATCTTCCTAATTATTAATCAATTTCTGCTATCTCCTTATAGATTGTTATGGCTAGAGGTGTTGGTGTGTTGTATAAACCTAAGGAAAAGCTTTTTGAGGTATGTATGGCTAACTTTAACCTTCGTAGAATCCCCTTGTTGGGTTCGAATGTGTGGTACGTGCACCTTATTTAGAAATGTGTGATTGTCTGTTCAAACGTGCTAAGACGTGAGACTTCATTCGTTGATTCTTCCCAATTTATTGTCATGCTACTGTGTTGTATGAAGTTGTAAAAAAGTCATTGATGAGCAAATGAACGAAAGGTTGATCATGTGTTTAAATGTGGGAATATCTGAAATATTTGAAAGCCATACATGAAAAATAACGAAAAGGGTATTGTGAATCAAAGTAACTAAGTTGAGAAAATGTGGCAGTACCGGTTCAGGGAACCTCCTACTTGATAAATGTTGTGGGGATTTGGGCCCATATTAAATGAGTTGTTGATACGAACTTGTGTTCCTTGAAATGAAGATTCTTATGATGTATTTGTTTGTGGTTGTTGTTATGAATTTGAATTGTCAGGCGGGGTCGGGTTGCGCTCCGCAACACGAAGTAATAAGGTTGATGGGTTGTGGTGATAAGGGTGGCAGAGGTAATAAGGGTGGCCGAGGTAATAAGGATGGAATGTGATCGATATCACTATTGAAATGAAAAACCATGGGTTCTTGAATATGATGATGTTGAAAGGGAAAAAGGGAGAGATTGTGAAACTTGTTTGATTATGGTTGTTTCTTTCCACGTACTTGGATTAATTTGATTCTATTACTGTCTCTTAATTGTGCACAGTTTGATTGTACTTGTGATAAAGTTTGTGTATACATACTAGTACTATTCCATAGTACTAACGTCCCTTTTGCTGGGGGTGCTACATCATTTATATGGATGTAGGTGATTCCATAGCAGGTAGCTCAGCTCGTCATTAGTGGTGTCTTCTCCTCATCCCCCTTCCAGCTGTTCTGGTGAGCCCCTTCCTCTCGGGGCCATGCGTAGTCTTGGCTACCTCTTTTGAGTATATTGTGTATTGTGAAGTATAGTCGGGGCCTTGTCGTCGGCAAGTATCGTATAAATTCTTAAACACTCTAGAGGCTCCGTATACATTATGTGGGTGTATATGTGTACATTTGGGCAGTGGTTTTAATGGTCCGTATTAGAGGCGTGGTATCTATTTTGTATGTAATGGGAAAACTAATTTTTTTTTTTAACAAATTATACTACTTGGCTGTGTGCCTAGTAGCTATTTTATTTCTAATAAAGCATGTAACAAATAACGATGTTATCTCACATAGAGTGAGATGATAAGATCTGGTTACTGTTACATATATCCTATTACCAATCTTGGGTCTATTGAGCCCAATTTTGGTATCAACATTGAATCTACCCTTAAAACGAACAAACTTAAAAATATCCAACTACACCATTGTTTTCCATATACTGTTTGTATCTGCGTAGAGTTGTATAACCAACAGCTCATCATGCATGAAATCCAATTAGTGCTCGACCTCAAT
>ML369200.1:852-12937 GCA_005239525.1 Nicotiana knightiana
ACCAGAGGTCTGGTCATGCATCTATTGATTATGTAACAAGCAGTGTTTATTGCTTCAGCCCAGAAGTTGTGAGGTAGTTTGCTAGATAGAAGCATGGTTCTTGTCATGTCTTCAAGAATTCTGTTTTTCCTTTCAACAACCTCATTTTTCTATCGGGTTCTAGGAGCAGAAAAGTTATGATTAACACCATGTTCATCACAGAACTCAGCAAACTTAGCATTCTCAAATTCAGTAGCATGGTCAGATCTTATTGATGCTAGTTGATGTCCTAATTGATTCTGAGGTTTTTTGACAAATGAGGTGAACATATCAAATGCTTCATCCTTAGATTCCAGGAATAAGGTCCAAGTGAACTCAAAGTTCTCATATGGCCACATAGATCCATATGAACCAGTTCCAACATCCTGGTGGTACTAACCATTTTCTTACTTTTGAAAGAGGACCTTACCTGCTTCCCCCTAACACATGCCTCACAAAATTTGTCCTCCTTGAACTTAATGTTAGGAAGTCTACCACTAAGTCCTTAGAGACTAGTTGGTTAAGCTGAGTTAGACTCGCATGACCAAGTCGTTTGTACCATAGGAGGGAATCATTGTCCAACACACTTAGGCAAGTGAGTTCATTTTCAGACAGTGTGGACAAGTCTATGACATAGATGTTATTCATTCTTTTTCCCTGCAAAACAATCTTGTCAGTAAGCAGGTTAATCACAAAACATTTTGTGGAAGTAAAAGCAACCAGGTTACCTCTGTCACACAGTTGTGATACACTGATCAGGCTATATTTCAAGCCATCTATTATATACACATATTCAATGGATCGTGTGTCATCCTTACCTACCTTACCAACCCCAATGATTTCACCTTTCTTNCATTCTCAAAAGGAAAAAATGGCTTATTACCATTTGATTGAATGGGATTAATGTTCATCCAATATTGTGAACTTTAAGACATGTACAATCAAACCTCTCTATAACACTCTCGTTTGTTCTAAATATTTTTGGACGATACAACGAAGTATTGTTATAGAAAATATATATTATAACATGTTAGTATAATTGTATTTTATCATTAAAATAAAATTCTCATAACTCCCACTACTCCATAAAGTAGAAAATTGCCATAACTTTTTCGTAACTCTTCTCTCATATTCTACCACTAATTATCCCATGTTCTTCATGATGTCATAACTTATTACCCCACTTTCTTCCAATTTTATTCAAGGAAGAATTTCTACACCTATAAATAGAAATCTTTCTTCCATATTATGGTGTGAAAAATAATTGTAGAGTGTTTCAATAAAGTGAGGTTAAAGTTGTGAAAAAAGAAGAAGAGAGTTTTTACTTTTATTGAAGGAAGGTGTTCACTTGATGGAGCTTTGGACCCAACAACTTGTCCAGAGTTTGTTCAAATCATACGATGTGATCGGGTTATTGTATCCTAGGGGAGACAAGTCAAGGGGATTACTGTTGGAACAGTGAAAACTTTGTTGCAGTGGGCTTGAATCTCCTTAAAGAGAGCGATATATCGGCGCCTCAGTCTAAAGATACTTTATTTTCTTCATTTTATTTTAAAATTATAATTGTATTTTCACCAACAATTTTAAGGAGATTCAAATGGCTACAGTTGAAAAATCCGCGGATATCAAGGTGGGAGATCTCAACAAGCCATTTTGTTTCAACGGTACTCATTTCAAGAGATGAAAGTGTAAAGTACTTTTTTATTTGAGTCTTCTCAATGTTTCTTACGTTTTAACTGTGAAGAATCCTAACAAAGTAGACAACTCCTCCATAAATGATAATGAGTTAATTGCCCTTCAAGAAAAAATTGAAAAATACAATAATGACTCATACAAGTGTCGGTATTATCTTCTTAATTGTCTATCCGATAATTTTTATGATTATTATTGAAGAACTTACTCTACTGCAAAGAAAATTTGGAAAGCATTGCAGAGTAAGTATAATACCGTGGAGGCAGGTGCAAAAAAATATGTTGCTAGCAGATTTTTTCGTTTTCAAATGGTGGACAACAAATCTGTAATAGACCAATCTCAAGACTTTACAATGATCGTTGGAGAGCCCAGGTCCGATGATATTAAAATTGGAGACAACCTTATTGTTTGTGGAATAAAAGATAAACTACCACCTTCATGTATGGAATTTCAAAAAGTTATGCGGCACAAACAAAAAGAAACTTCACTTGAGACGTTGATAATACGGATTCGCATGGAAGAAGAGGCAAGAGGCCAAGATGCACTTATGCAATCGGAAGAGAGCACTCTACAACCCGTCACTACAAAGGTAAATTTAATTACTTCAAATAATATTACTCCTGAAACTCACAAAAATACTTATTTGAAGCCGAATAGACCTCCTAAGAAGAATAATGGTGCAAACAATCAAGCACAGAATCAACAAGTTCAAATTGCGAAACCATGCTTTGTTTGTGGCAAGAGTGGGCATATTGCTCGATTTTGCAAATTTCAAAAACGTGGTCCTACACCACAGGCAAACGTTACCGAATAGCCACTTGTGGCGGTGATAACAGACAATAACATGGTAGAAAATGTTGATGAATGTGGGATGATTCTGGAGCAAACCGTCATGTTTGCTATGATAGAGATTGGTTTAAAGTGTATACTCCATTTGAGAAGCCCAAAACCATCATGCCTGGTGATTCTCACACAACCCAGGTGCTTGGAAAGGGAGAGGTCGAGTTGAAGTTTACTTCAGGAAGAGTACTAACGTTGAAAGACGTACTTTATACTCTTTCAATGAGAAAAAATTTGATGTCTAGTTTTCTTCTTATCAAGACAGGCTTCTAATAAATTTTTGAGAGTGATCAATAAGTAATAGTGAAAAAGGGTATTTTTGTGGGTAAGGGGTATGCATGTGGTGGGATGTTCAAGTTGAATGTTGAGATGAATAAAACTTCATCTAGTTATGTATATATGCTTCCTTCTACTAATTTTTGACATACTCGTTTATGTCATATTAATAATCGTTACGTGGGAAGCATGAGTATTTTAGGATTAATCCCAATGATTAAAAAGAATTTTGAATAATGTGAAGCTGGTGTAAAGCCAAAATAACTAAAAGGCCTCATTTTCAAGTTGAAAGAAAATTTGAATTGTTAGAATTAATTCACACTGATATTTGTGAACTTGGAGGAATTTTAATCCATGGAGGAAATAGATATTTTACCATTTTTATTGATGATTTCTCTAAATACACATATGTTTACTTGATGAAAATAAATGTGATACGTTTGAAAATTTTAAAAATTATCTCCATGAGGTTGAAAATCAATTCGATAGAAAAATAAAAAGAATTAGAGGTGATAGAAGTCGTGAATATGATTTTAATGAATTTAATTCTTTTGTGAGACCATTGAGAATAATTCATGAAACTAATCCACCTTATTCTCCTGCATCAAATGGTGTGGCTGAAAGAAAAAATAGAACTTTGGTAGAGTCAACTAATGCCATGCTTATTCAGTCAAATGCACATTTAAATTTGTGGGATGAAACTATTTTGACTGCATGTTATGTGTTGAATAGGGTGCCTCATAAGAAAATAAAATTGACACCATTTGAGCTGTGAAAAAATCACAAGCCAAATTTGGGCTATCTGAAAGTTTGGGGTTGTTTAACCTATGTTAGGCTAACGTATCCTAAAATTACAAAATTGGGTAAAAAGTTTATCACTTATACTTTTCTTGGTTATGCTTTTAATAGTACAACCTATAGATTTTAAATCTTGAAGAGAATATAATTATAGAATCAGGTGATGCTATTTTTCATGAAATAAATTTTCATTTAAGTCTAAAAATAGTGGGGGTCAAAGAGATAAAGATAATATTTTGTCTACACCTAGTTCTTCTACTTCTATTTTGCAAAATGAAGAAAATGATGCTTTTGAGTTAAGAAGAAGTTAAAGAGCTAGAATACAAAAAGATTTTGGTCCTGATTTTTATGTTTTTAATATTTAAAATGACCCTCTTACTTTAAAAGAAGCTTTATTCTCACCTGATGCTAGTTTTTGGAAAGAGGTCGTAAATGATGAAATGAAGTCACTACTTTCTAATAAAACTTGGAAGTTGGTTGATTTACCACCAGGTTATAAAACAATTGGGTGCAAATGGGTTAGGAAGAAAGTTAAAACCGGATGGATCCGTTGATAAGTATAAAGCTAGGTTAGTTGCTAAAGGTTTTAAACAACTAGAAGGCCTAGAATTTTTTGATACTTTTTCTCCGGTAACTAGAATTACATCCATTAGACTTTTAATTGTTATTGCTGCAATTTTTTATTTGCATATTCATCAAATGGATGTAAAAACTGTTTCTTTAAATGGGAACCTAAATGAAGAAATTTATATGGATCAACCTGAGGGTTTTATAGAAGCTGGCCAAGAAGTAAAGTGTGTAAACTTACTAAATCCCTATATGTCTTGAAACAGACACCTAAGTAATGGCATGAAAAGTTTTATTCCTGCATAATAGAAATAGTTTTAAATCGAATGAGTGTGATAAATGCATCTATCATAAGTCTTGAAATAATTCACATGTAATTATTTGCCTTTATGTTGATGATTTGTTAATATTTGGCTTTAACATGAATATTATTGGAGAAACTAAAAGCATGCTTAGTAGTTATTTTGACATGAAAATTTTAGGTGAGGCAAATTTCATTCTTGGAATGAAGATTACTAGAACATGTGATGGAATTTTTCTTGACCAGTCACAATATGTTGAGAAAATTTTGAAAAAATATAATTTTATTGATTGCAAGCATGTTGTAAACCCTTGTGATTCAAGTGTTCACTTATTTCCTGTACAAAGTGATAATGATGTGATAAATCAAAAGGCATATGCTAGCTTAATTGGAAGCTTGAGATATGTGGTTGATTGTACGCGGCCTAATATTGCATACGCAGTATGAGTACTTAGCAGGTTCAAGCAAGCAAGGTAATGAACATTGTCATGCCATAACAAGAGTTATGAGGTATTTACTTGGTACAAAAACTTATGGATTATTTTATAAAAAATATCCTGATGTACTCAAGGCTTTTCTGATGCAGATTGGAACACTTTGTCCGGTGATTCCTGTTCTACTACAGGTTATATTTTTACTTTAAGAGGTGGTGCTACTTGTTGAAATCGAAAAAGCAAACAATAATTGCTAACTCTACCATGGAAGCTGAGCTAATTGTTTTTGCTTTAGCCAGTGAGGAAGCGAATTGGTTGACTGATTTATTATTTCAAATTCCTTATTTTGAAAAATCAATTCCTCCTATTTTAATTCATTGTGATAGCACCACTGCAATTGGTAGAGTAAAAAACCGTTATTACAACGGTAAATCCAGACCTATAAGGAGAAAACACAGTACTATGAGATCATATTTGACAAATGGTACCATTAATGTTGACTATGTTAAATCTTGATAGTCTTGTAGATCAACTGACTAAGGCCTTAGCAAGAGAAACAGTCTGGAGCACAATCGAGGGGGATAGGATTGAAGCCCATAAGCTCATAAGTCATATGTGAGGAAATCCAACTTGGGGACTAGAGATCCTACAACCATGTCCAATGGGAAGAACGAATCACATGATGGCTTAGTTTAAAATGCACCATTTTTATTATTGTTTCATCCCTGTGGTGTGAGTGCATTTATTCTGTAATGATTTGCGAGGTTGAGTTTTATTAACTTTTAATGAAAATTTGTAGCTCATATGAGTGGGGTGTTAGAGTTACAGGAGCACCTTTGACAGATTTCACCTATGCAAGTGTGGGAGTAGGCCGCTTCCTATGAGAATTGGGCTTGTTGTCAAAAACAGTCATGAAAATCGGGATAACACAAGGCCGTAATGTGTTGGCTAATAAAGCTCATGTCAACACCTTGATTATTATGTGTAAGCAGTGATATTTATTTTCCTAAAGCAGTCATAGTTCAAGTTTGAGACCACGACTGACTCTGGAGTAAAAATCGTTGTTTTGCTAAGTGGAGGTTCAATGCAGAACACACCTTCATTATGCATGACGGTCTCCCTTCTACTAGTAAACTCTCTTATATATTATAATATTAAAATTAGTGGGGGAATGTTAGTATAATTGCATTTTATTATTAAAATAAAATTCTCATAACTCTTACTACTTCATGAAGTAGAAAATGGCCATAACTCTTTCGTAACTCTTCTCCCATGTTCTACCACTAATTATCCCATGTTCTCCATGATGTCATAACTCATTATCCCACTTTCTTCCAATTTAATTCAAGGAAGAAACTGTAATTGTATTTTTCAACTGTAATTGTATTTTCACCAACATAACATAACGTAAAAATTAGTTTCGAAAAAGCTTGACTTTTATAGTGAACTGTTATTATATAGAAAAACTGTTATAGAAAGCTCTAACTGTAATATATGGGTTTTGGTTATTGGTGTTATCTGCCATAACTAATTCTACTGCATGATAAAGTATATGACACTAACATTTTGATTGGTGTACTAACTAATTCAATGGTGATTTTTGTTTAGCAACACCCAAAAAGGTGAAATTAAACATACACGCACACACACCGATACCTAAATAATGATATGCTTCTCTATTTAATTTTAATTATCTAAATATCATTTTAAATTTGAAAATAAATAAGAATTTAATAAATTTTGACATATAAGTATGAAAGTATAAAGAGATTGACGTATTTCAGTGCCATTTGATAAGAAAATGATGATATAACTCATTATCTAAAGTAAATAAAAATGGATGCACGTTATAGTTATATGAATTATTACATCCCATGAGAGAAATTTTAAATATTCTTTAAAAAATTTTTTTATATAAAGTCTGAAAAGTATATATCAAAATGATATGTTTATATGTCGGTTTGATCGAGTTTTTCTACTCAATGCCAAACCTAATCGGATTTATTAATCGATTTGGTTTAACTTTTCGGTTTGGTTCGATTTTCCAGTTCGGTCTTAATCAAACAAAAGGTTATTTATTAACTGGATGTAACTCCTAAGTGATAAATAAGAGTTAATTAAAGACCAAAATTTTTCTTTGCACCAAGTTAAATGGAACCTGGAGCAGAGAAGGGTATGTTGTTGTTGTTGTTGATGATGTTGTGGGGCAGAGATGGACAAGAAAAGCAAAAACGTGAAAAAATTAATAAGTATTGCATCTAATGAACGTGAAAAAAATAATATTTAGGAAACTAATTATAGAAAACATTATAAACTATGATGTAATAAAGACATAGCAAAAGTTAATAAATAAATACTTTTAAATGAAAGATTTAATTAAAATTTAATATCATAACAGTCTTTAGTGGATAACCTGCAGTAAATTTTATTTTAATTATGGCATAAAATACTCTCAACTTATTGATTTATGATTAAGTAAAAAGTAATTTTAAATAGTCAACGATTTATTAAGAGAATCGAGAATTTACAAGATTAGTTACACACAACTACATAAAATTTTATTAAGCGAGCCAGTACGCTGGACGTTAGATATGTCTGAGGCGTAAGTCCCGACTGCCGAAACGTAAATCTCACGAAACAAAATCCTACACATAAGTCTAAGGACGTTTTACGAATCCTCGGTCTCGAGACGAGTCCCATGCGAGTCCTACTTATGCCTTTTAAAAAAGAGCTCCTAAATAATCAATAAGAGTTAATTAAAGACTCAGACAAAAAAAAAATTGCTCCAAATTAAATGGCACGTTCAGGAAAAGCGAAAGAGATTATTTTGCCGAAAAGGTGAAAATGAAATCCTCAGTACCAGGAGTCTGCAAGCAAAGGACGAGAGGACAGTCAACGGCAGTAAATTAAAATCGAATCGTTGATCATCTCAATCCACGGCTGTGATGCGTCTATGCCAGCTGTTGGCCTATCCGTGCAGACTTATATTTCGTGTATTTTTTGTGTGGGCTGCGCATTATATTGGCAAGATTTTTGCTCATTAATTTTTTTTAACGATTTTATTAAAACACTCCACTTTAATTAATTTTTAACTTTTTTATTTATAATAATTAATTTTTCCAAATATCAAGAAGGAACTAACTTCTTTTGTCTAAAGTTACTTTTACAATAAAGAGCCTAAGAGTAATTATTATATTTTCAATGAACAAATTGAGATTTATATGATTATTTTTATTACTAGTAATTACTATTAAAACGTGAATTTCATAAAATATGTGAAAACAATCACAAAATTAATTAAAGTGGCCCAGATAAAGTATGTATTTTAATTAATTCAAGCTTTATTAGATAAGTATACCATTTAAATTAAAAGCCTAACTAATTAATGTATTCCATGGTAAAATATACAACGACTTAAACAATTTTTTAGAATAATGTACTAGTAAATTAAATAAGCTAACATACAAAATAAAATAAAATAAATTATTTGAGAGTAAAGACAAAAAGTGCTCCTCCGCAACTGATAACGTCCATTTTGATCAGTGCCAGTGTCATTTTGATCCGAGTCCTTTCTTTACAGTATCATTTTGCCTTTTGCTCCGTATTCTTACCTTGTTCCATTTTCTCTTCAAGCTTCCATTTTACAGTGCCATAGTCTTCCATGGCTTCCATTTTCTCTTCAAGCTTTCATCTTGGTTTCAAGACCAAAAATATGGCATGCAACTACAAGGTTGATAGTACTTTTGCATCTACTCAGTTTCCGCGGGNTCTTCAAATCCTTAATATAATAAGAAATCCACGAGTGAAACTATAGAATTACTAACTAATTAGGAGTGGTGAAACACCATAAATATAAGATGGACAAAGAAGAAGGGTTTGTCAGCCAAGGTAAGTTCCTTTCCTCTCTTCATCTATGAGCTCGTGTGAGCGTTTTAGAGATGTTTTCGGTAAGGACTCACGGGAAGGTGATTGGAAGCCGTAAGTCCAATTTTATTTAATCGTCTAGAGTTGATTATTGGGATACTCTTTATGACATGGAGTTCTGGAGTTGTTGTTGATATCATATGAGCGTCGTATGTTGTTGTAGATCTACAACTTGACGGAAGGATTAACTCTTCGCAATTGTTTAAGTCAAGGATTGAGATATATAAGGCTAAATCCTCTTATTTGCTGCTATGGCATGACCTCCAAGTCTTATGTTTCTCTTGTATGACTTAAGGGTCCTAGATGATAAAAGTATATCGGGACGCTAGTTTAATACTTTCTTGAACATCAGGACTATGCACTTCTTTCAGATATTCATGCTCCTAGTGTTGAGCTCTCAGGTCACCTTTTGTAGTGTATAGTTCCTCTACTCGAGATGAATCATATCGAGTTTTCATGTTAATCGCGTTATGAGCACGAGCTTTTCATAGATGTTGTACTCACATGATTGTCGAGTCTTTCTTAGATAGCATGCCCCTATTGTGTTGAGCTTTCCATAAGTGTTCTGCTCTTCTTGTTGTCGAGCCTTATATATAGATTATATTCCTTCTATTGTGGAGCTTTGTACAGATATTACGCCACTATCATGTTGAGCCTTCCATAATAGATATCATGGTCCCGTTGTTATCAAGCCCCTTTCAGATATAGTATGCTTCTCTTGTGGTTAAGCTTTGTGTAGGTGTTGTGTGCCCGTCATGTTGAGCTTTTCATAAGCTAGTATGCTCCCACGTGTTAAGCTGAGCCGTGGAGCATCTGACTGTTGCGCTTTGGCACGATCATGGATGGGTCGCTAGAGAGTACATGGCTTAGATAAAAAAACTGGGTCAAAGAACTCGAGTTGGTTAAAAACTACTCCTAGAATAACTGGTATTAACACTGAGATGAAAAGAGGGGTAGGCCAAGAACTGGAAACAGTTCTTGTGGTAGAAGAAGAAGAAGTTAGGCTTGACTTGGGCATGGCTAGTGTGACTGCAAGTTGATAGCAAATTTGCTCAGTTATGCAAGCAAATTAGGATTAACATTGAGAAATTAACAATATACACAGTTCGTCAGCAAAAGAGAAGGATCTGAGAGTATTAGTTGACTCTTCCTAGTTAGTAGCACTTATTAGCTTTCCTATATCATTATTATACTTCATTTGTTTCGACCTATGTAGTATATTTTACTAACATCTGAGTCTATGTTGATACTTTTAGGAAGATGAACATCTATGTTATGCCCCCAGGATTATGCACTTCTTTCATGTATTCATGCTCCTAGTTTTGAGCTCTCAGTTCACAGACCTTTTATACTGTCTCGAGATGAATCATATCGAAGTCTTCATGTTATTCACATTATGAGCACAAGATTTTCATAGATGTTGTTCTCACATGATTGTTGAGTCATCCTTAGATAGCATGTCCCTATTGTGTTGAGCTTTCCATGAGTGTTGTGCTCTTCCTGTTGTCGAGCCTTATATAGAGATTATATTCCTTCTATTGTGTGGAGCTTTGTATAGTTATTACGCCCCATCATGTCGAGCCTTCCATGGATATCATGCTCCCATTGTTACCGAGCCTCTTTCAGGTAGTATGCTCCTCTTGTGGTTAAGCTTTGTGTAGGTAAGCGTCCACCAAACTGTATAGAGAACCCGGTTCTCTATCAGTTCCCACCGTAAGTAACAGACTGTAAAACCAAACAGTAAGGCGACCTGGTCCTCTACCAGTCCCCTCTAAAAAATACACAGAGACAACAAGTAGAAAAGATGCTGGATTTTTATGTGGAAAAATCCCAACTCAAAGGGACAAAAACCACGACCTACACTGGTAGGATTTCAACTTTACTAACTTGTAATCTAAACTATTACAAACCACTTTGTAATGACTCTCTTACAAAGACTACAACACACTAACTTGCAATACAGTTATTACAAGCCACTTTGTTACTCACTAGTTACAAAGACTTTAACTTATGACTACACTAGTCACAACACAAACACATATGATTTATGATTTTGAGTTTCCTAAAATAAAGCTTCTAAGAAAGCAAGATAGGAGTTACAATGAAGAACAAAACACAAGATTACAACTCAACTAAGGACACATATATACTCGTGGTGGAACTGGTCCGTAGTGGAGTTGTCTTCTTGTTCTTGACACACTTGAGCCTTCACCAATGGAGCAGATATTCAATGCTATGAAGAATTTAGTAAATGGCCAAGTGAATATCTTGTTTTTCATCCAACAAGATATTATATCTCAAAGACATCACAAGAATGATGTCCATACTTAGTTGGTACACTCTACAACCAATAGGAAGTGACTGCTCACTGTTTCTGCACTGTAGCGTGTACAGTTGCAGGCAGTCACTTTCTGCCACTGCTTTCCAGCTGTAGAGTTGATTTGTACTTCTGTCTGGGGAATGTCAAGGGATCAGGTCCCTAATCTGTTCCTTGTGAGTTCAAATGTACACTGCCCAGATTTCTTGTGAGTATATGCTTACTGGTTGTGCTGGTTACGATCAGGTCCTTTATCTGGTTCTTTACATAAACGTTTGTTAGATCATCAAAACAAAATACTAACCCATCAATTTACCCCTTTTTGATGATGATAAACTTTTATAATGGATGAGCAATTAATCTAACTTAACCAGATAAGAGACTAGGACCCCATATTGTTCCCCCTGACTATGTGCTTCCCTCTGGTTGCGCATCAGGTCCTTTATCTGGTTCTTTACATAAAAGTTTGTTAGATCATCAAAACAGAATATAACCCATCAATTTCCCCCTTTTTGATGATGACAAACTTTTATAGTTGGGAAGCAATTATGTGAGCAATATTATACACTGACACCAGTGGATACATAACAAATGATCGACGGGGTTCCTAGCAAGTTCCCCCTGTCGATGTGCTTCCCCCTTATTTCTGCCCACATTATCAACTTGCCCGCATTATCAATTATCATCTTCCCCATTTTGGCATCATAAAAAGTCACAAACAAACAGAAAGCATAAAGAAGTCTAACATAGCTAACTCATGCCCCATCTGTGCACACAACATGATAGAAAATAGAAGTAAAAGGAAAACAAACATTATCCTTAGCAAGAGAGAAGCTGATTCATGGATGATAATCCTTTTTAAATTCATAAGGTGGAATTCAACATGCCATCACACACAAAAAAAAAAAAAAAAAAAAA